>BMAO01016479.1:0-47780 GCA_019973975.1 Trichonephila clavata | reverse complement strand
TTAAATGTTTTTAAAATGTTTCCATGTAGAATTTAATTATTTATTTTTTTATGGAAGTTCTTTCTCAAAACTTTCGTAATTAATTGGCTTTTTTCGCTAAGTGTGACTTTTTTATGCGGTCTCTTTTCACACATAAAAAAATTTCTATAGTATTTCTACAATATTGTTTGTTATATGTAAGAATTGATGAAGTATCCGAATATTTTTTGTGCTTTTATTTTTATGCTTTCCCAGCTACTACTGCACAAAAATAGTTTTTACTGTATTTGTGTGTGTGTGTGTGTGATAACTTATTGTTCTCTCTTCTATTTCTGAATTGTTTTTATTTTGAGCTACTGAGAGAATACATTCAATGTCCGCTTATTCGTTAATTTTTTTTTTTTTTTTTGCCATAAATGTTTCAAAAAAAAGGCATGTTCTTTTTTTTTTTTGCATTTAACTTTCACATAAATTTAACACAGAATGCGAATTGTAGAATTTCATTTTAATTTTCAATTTTAAAGTTTCACAGCTATTTTTGATTTTATAACTGTGGAATACAAAAACCCTAAGCATTTGCTTTTTATAAGTACGCTCTGCATGCTATGAAGAATCTTTCATATATTTTAAGATAATTTCTCTCATACTTCAAAAATATTTCATCTTCTCGCCTCTTTTTCAAACGGATGAGGATTTTTGTGTGCTCAAATATATATACATAATTTGAAGCATGGTGTAATACTAAGTATTAAATAACAATATCGGGTTTTATGAATTACCTTTCCATTTTCATTCCCTCTCATGCACCAAATTGAACATTGCTTTACAAATCCCAGTTATTTGTTCAATATTTTCGATAATCTAAATCTGAAAAACTCCCACCTTCACCTCAAAGAAAATCCCGGATGAGAAGTATTTGAGTACCATGGACATACATCTCTTAAACACACTAGCACTTATAATCTCACAATTAAGAATATGTGCAAATCAAAGATAGGAAGAAGAAAGTATCAATGCCCGGCGTGCAACGTACGGGCAAACCAGTTAAAGGGAGAATGAAAAATCAATCAATCACGTTCAGAAATTACCTAAGAAGTTTTTTATGAAGTTTCATTTTTTAACTTTGATATTTCTCTTATGATTTGATAGTGAATTTTTTAAAAAAAACTATTATTTAAGCATGTATATAATCATATAACCTTTAACTCAGATTAAATCTACGTTTATTTCCTAATACTGTGAGGTGGTAGTGGTAACTAAGTAGAGATGATCGTAGCCGACGTTACCGAGTCATGGGTTTTAGATCTGGTGATACTGAAGGCCCGTCGTGTAGAGAGAATGATATTCGTTTAAAACTGACCAGGCTCAAACATCTACCATTGTCATGGTGGGGAATTTCGAAGAATGGCGTACTAGCTGTAGTGATGGCCTCGTCACTTTAGCATGTTTCAAAATTACTAGATTTATCGAAAATTATATTCACGTTCTTTTAGAATATAACTTCAATTGAAATCAATTCAAATTGTTGAAACTGGGAAATATTTCAATTTGAAGCTAAATATAAAATAAAAAGTGCATATCGTACGATTTATATGACAGGTAAAAAAAATACATTATAAATAAATCTAAGAGAATTTGGCGAGTTTCTCGATCCTTATGAAAAAAATGAGAGTTCTTTTTTATATCATTCAAATCTTAAAAACAAAGAACCGGTTTTTATGAATATGAATAACAAAATATTTTCTCTCTTTTGAAAAATAGTTTTAAAAAGTTTTTTTTTAAATAATTAAATTATAATTCAGAGTTTAATTACTTGATTTCTATAAGCTACTCAATGAAGAAACAGATTTTTCAAATTAATTGTCAGTATGAAGTGGTTACATAATTTTATTTTTATTTTTTACGTCGCGCTCTGAAGCAACGGGAGAACTATTTTTGACAGACCTCATAATTTTCAACTACGGTCAAGTGACGAGAATGGCACCTGAGTTGGCACTCCATCTCCACACTACCACATAACGCCAACCGGAGTACTTAACGAGTAGTTATAAATTAGTAGAACCGATGTTATATAATATGTCAATATCTTTTTTGATGTCTTAGCTAATAAAATCAATTTGGCTCTGAAGTAAATATTTTTGGAAACACTAAAAATTCTGCTAAATGTTAGCTAAAGAAAAATTAATTATTTCAAATGTCCGTTGAATTATAAATCACTCCTTTGAAATCTCTATTTTTTTTACGTCAATCAACAATTGCAAGTTTTGATGCTTTGATTGGTTTATTTATTTTATATCAATCGTTCTCTCTGCCATACATTCTTGTGGCCGCGGTAGCCAAGTGGTCTGGGCATCGAATCATGGCTAGCGTGTCATGAGTTCGATCCCAGTACCACTAAAGACCCGCCGTGTAAGGGACCGATGCCCGTTAAATCTGTCGAGAGCTCAAACGTCCTCCCGTTGGTGTGGAATGGTAGTTAGGAGAGGGGTGCCAGCTCAGGTGTCGTTCTCGTCACTTGGCCATGGTTCAAAATTACGCGGACCATCGCCAAAAGCCCTCGTGTTGCTAAGCAGTGCGACGCTAATGTTCACTCACTCGCCAAACATTCTTGGCTTTCGTCACACCTTCTGGGACGAATTTACTTTTCATATGCTTAAGGTATCCGACTACCTTAAAATTGTGAATTTTGCCAAAAATTGAAAAATATTTTTATGATTTCATTTTATACGCCATCGTATTAGCTTTATAAAAATACCAAGTTTATTATTTTCCGTTCACTAGAACAAAAACCACACGTGTTTTAGGAAAAGCAGATGCCATTACTTTGAACAAGATGTCATACTTTAAAACGCGTTTTACTCGTAGTATCTTTTTTGAAAATACTCAAACGGAATCAGCGATTGCTAAAAAAATTTTGAAAATAATTAACTGAAAATTTTTCTGTAAGTTCTGTATAATAGTAGAATTGTTTTAACCTTCAGATTTATCAATCACTGTTTTATTACAAAATTTATAGTCCCTTATGTTAATATAATCACTGTTTTTTAAGCACTTTCATATAATAACTGAGATAAAGTGTTCGAGTTTTCGTAAAAAAGGAAATATCTCTTTTCCTGAAGGTCATTTCAAAATTGAACAACACAGCAACATATTAGAATGAAAAAATTGAAAATTTGTTTATAAACCTTTGGTACAGAATGGGCCGGTTGTTTGCTATTTTCTGTAAATTTGTATCTATTTTTCTCATTTTAGTAATAATATTTTCTTTTTCTCTTTTTAATTTTGGTATATTTTTCTTAAAATGTACTAAAAAAAATCTAAAAATAACAAAAAAAATCCCCATGACTCCATTTTAAAAAAAAAAAGTTGTCGCAACCAATCGAATACCTTAAAATAATTTATTTCTATGTACAAATAGATCTCTTTCACTCTGGAAAAATTACCATGAAAAAAAAGTACTAAATCGTAAAAATTAAAAAATAAAAATTAATCCTTCATTTATTGAATAACTAAACATCTTTCATACGTTTCAATAAAATATATTATGACTTTTACGAAATGAGTTTTTTGCAGTTTCTTTTTCAAGTTTAATTACACTCATAAAATCTATGCCTCTTATGTGTGATCACATGTCAAATCTGTAATGTTTATCCGGCTCTTTGCTTAGAAAGCCCTTGTAAAATTGTTTTTAAGATGGAAAGCATATGAAAAACCCTTTAAATGGTTTTATTTTGTATGTAAATTTATATCTCTCATCCTCAAATTATTGCTCCAAATGAGAATGTCTTAAAATCAAATTTTACAAATAGTTTTAATGCGTTGTTAACATTTTATTTTTATGACAAAATAAAAAATTAAAAAAATAAATTGATGTTTGCTGAATGGTGAAGGGATTAATGATATACGTTAAAGGAAGTTGGGGTTATGCACAATTTATCACCGATTTTTTTTTATGGGGGAATGAATAAAGAAGAAATCTCTTAAACACCGAAAAATCTTTTTTTTAACTACTTATGTAAATAATTCTTTCTAGCAATAAAATTTTTATTATGCTGTTTAATGGAAGTTGCCATTACATATTCTACTATTAGAGTTAGAAATAATAAATAGAGTTTATTATAAACAAAGTTTCTGCTTTAATTTCAAGTGTATAAAAAATAATAAAAAATTAAAAATCATGTAGTTTATGTTTGATAGACGAAAAATGCAATTTTTTTCTACCATTGTCAATATAAAATATTTCATAATGAAAAGCAAAAGATGCTGTCGCGTGTTTCATGCTGGGATACTTACGAAAGACCAAAGATAGAACAGAAACATACAATCGAACACAGAAGAATATAGACTTTTTATTACAAAAGATGATCCCAGCATAGAACAGAACGGGTGCGCTGCTTTCCCTTCGAGGTGGAATCCATTTCAGGGGAAAATTTGATTTTTGTCCCCGAAGATACACATCCATGCCTTATTCGGGATTCGAACCCGAACACATTCGATTACCAGTCAAGCATCAAAGCCACCATACTAAGCAGCAGCATATGATGATTTAATACACTGCTGGTCACAGTAAATGCAACATCCTGAAGGAAGCACGCAAATTACATGAAATTTACAATATGCATTAGCGGAGGTGAGATATGCGAATGATTAGAATTTCAGCGCAGGCCACATCACGCCCGCCGGTCACACCAAATCAAAGCGCTATTTAAGGCTTAGAGATTTCAACGATTTCAAGTTCGGTAATTGTGTTTTTCTTGTGATTTTTTCAAAAAATGATCAGTTATGTCTCGTAGAAAACAGCGATCAGCTTTTGATCAAGTATACGAGTTCGACAGATAAAGCATAGTGGCCTACCGAGATTGTGGATTATCTTTCAGGGAAACCGGTAGTCGTGTTGGACGAAACCAAACAACTGTAATACGGATATGTGGTCGTTAGATGCAGGAGGGTACGACGGACCGACGTGGTCGATCACATCCACCTCAGTGCACCACTTCACGTGAGGACAGGCAAATTGTGCGCATTGCAGTGACGGATCGCTCAGTCACATCACGAACCATAGCACGGCACATTGATTCTGCAACGCATTCAGTGTATGCACGTACCATTCGACGCCGTTTACAGCAGAGTGGTCTGTCCGCATGACGTCCATTGCTTGGTCTACCCTTGACTTAGAACCACAGACGTCTCCGCCGCCAATGGTGCGATGAAAGAAGGATGTGGGCGGCAGAATGGAATGAAGTTGTCTTTACTGATGAGTCACGCATCTCAACACCACGATGGTCGGATTCGAGTCTCTAGACACCGTGGAGAGAGGATGCTGAACAGCTGCGTTATGCACCGGGTATTATGGTATGGGGTGTTATTGGATATTACTCTCGCGCTCCTCTAGTACGCATTGCCGGTACTTTAAACAGCCAGCGCTACATCTCCGAGGTGTTGGAGCCAGTTGTCCTTCCTTACCTTTAGGGCTTGGCCAAAGCCATATTTCAACAGGATAATGCGTGACCACACGTGGCACGCCTTGTCCAAAGGTTCTTCGTCAATCACCAGATTGAATTGCTTCCCTGGCCGGCTCGCTCTCCGGATTATTCACCGATAGAAAACATGTGGTCCATGATTGCTCAACGATTGGCCCAGTTTACACCCCCGGCTGCCACACCAGATCAACTGTGGCAACGGGTGGAAGCTGCTTGGTCTGCTGTGCCACATGAACACATCCAAATTCTCTTTGAATCAATGCCGAGGCGTGTGGAAGCGTTGATATCCTACAATGGCGGCTATTCTGGCTACTGATTCTGGCAAGAACCACACTTCACAGAAGTCTATAAATTTAATCATTTGATACTAGGTCAACATGTTATCTACAAAATAAATTTTGTTGTGCTATCTTGTCTTTCTTGGTGTTGCATTTACGGTGGCCAGCAGTGTATAACAAGCACTCCCACGCATTTACATTAATTAACTTCTATGCGTGAAATGACAATACCGCCCTATGAAAAAACTGCACATAAAATAATGGTCATTAGATCGCAAATTGGCATTACCATTAGAGTCTTAGTGCAGTGAGTAAAGCAGGAGAGGAAAAAGAGAGAGAAGAATGGATAAACAATAAACAAATTGAAGGCATTTATAGAAAAGTTAAAAATAAGTTTTGAGAAAATATGACACGGAACCAACTAGGCCAAAAATTTGAAAGTTAAGAACATCTTCACTGTGGATTCATAAGCAAGATTCACTTTTATTTTTACAAAAAAAATATATTATTTTTTTGGTGACAATATTCATACGAGTGTAAAAAAAATAACAAGATTTTACTTTGTAGTGATTCGTCACTGTTTATTACTTTAAGGTATTTTCTCATTTTGAGATTTTAAAAAAAAAAATGTCGTGTTGAAAGAATTTATTTTAAGTATGCATTAATTTGCGAAAGTTGTAAGCACATACAAACGACCGTCAATGGTTAAAAGTGGAGTTTTTTTTTTCAGTATTTATAAAAAATTTTAAAAAATTTCTATATATTTGTAGTATATGTCGACAAAAGAAAGTTTTATTTGAACATTCAACGTTTAAAATTTCTAAACTGTTCATCAGATTTATCTTTTAGAAAATAAAAATATTTTAACTGATATATTTATATCGCTTTTACCATGCAAACATTTTCTATTTGTCTGTGATCTTCCTCCGACGTCGGAAAGTCATTGACTGATGCCGCACTTTGAGGAGAAATATTTACTATTTTCCAATTTCAATACACATAGATCACTGCCAAATCGTTTCATACGACAAAATTTCAAATCTTTTCCTCTTCAAATAAATATCGACTTCTAAAGTTCTGACTGAATTACGAAAAATTTCAACATACTTTTATATTGAGAAATGAAAAGTCAGTATTGAAAAGAAATATTTGAGCAAGTGTTTCGTGTAGTAGATATATTTACCCATTTGTAATATGAATTATACATAGATTAAAATGCTCATAATAGAATTTTACAAACATACCTGTTCAAATTCTTGAAGTTAAAGAAATGTTTTTTTGAGTAATGTGGTGGCAAAAAAAACTGTATAATGAGCAAATAATTAGAGTGCGAATTGCAATCATTTTTAAAAAAATGTATGCCTTGCTTTGTCTGAAGAACAATAGAATTGAGTTATAAAGTATTATATATTTTATTTCATTATATCCACCCACTCCCTCTTATTATTATTAAATTCTAAATATAAGTAATGCTTCTCCAGTAATAAGCATTTACAAAATATCAAAATCTACCTTAAATACTATATACTGGGGTCCCAGAAATAGCACCCAAATTCTGCACGGCTATATTGCTCGTTGAGAGTACATAAAAAATCCCCAAGGAACTGTACTTATACTGTCCATAGTTTATAAGAAAAATACGAAAAACAAAGTATGCCGGTGCAATACCAAATACCGGTATTGAACCTTTGGTCCGATATTGCAATCCCTAGTCGAAACTATGCCTTTTAGACTAAAGAGGGGGGGGGCATTTCTACAATTTGTGGAATTAAAACGGGAAAGAATTATTAACATTTGTGAAGGAGATTTGTCCTGTTCGGCCTTAGCCGTTTATGTGACCGGCACATAAGCACAGGAATGCAAGTTTAGAAGTCGTTTGGAAGTCGCGCGCGACGTTAACGTCAGTATGCGCTGATAAACACCTAGACCGCATAGCCCTGGTTGACCCTACTACTTTATTTAGAGAACTAGCAGCTCACTGGTACAGGTGTATCATTATCTGCTTCATGAATTCGACGACATCAGCTGCACCATGGACTGCATGCTTAAACTCATTTATACAGGACACCCCTCACAAAAACCATCGATGCCTGCCGCTACAATGGACGCAAGGTTATGGGGATTAATGTGCTGATTCACATCAAGTGATATTTTCTGAAGAATTTCACTTGAATTTATAGAACCATGGTAACCGCTTCTGTGCCACACGCTAAGTCGGTGAACGACACCTTTTGTAGTGCATTATCAAATAGTGGCCTAATACCTATAATTATTGTTTAGGGGGTGATTGCATATCATAGACGATCTTGATTGCTACGAATTTTGAGTAATCTTAACAATTGATTCAAAAGGGAGCTTGAAGCTGTTCCCTTCCTTCAAGACATTCCAGGAGCTATATTTCAACAGAGATATCCTACCCACATATTAACCACATATTAACATGCTCAAGTTTTCTTTTAATCTAAAAAAATAAATCTTCTTCCTCAGTCTGCTTATTCACCGGATATGTCGCCTTTTGAAAATGTGAGGTAAATCATTGTCCAGCAACTCGCTCGTTATCTACGCCCTGTAACTTTCATGAATGAACTTTCTGTACGCATTCAAACAATACAGAGTATTCTTCCCCAAGCAGATTTTTAAAAAATGTTTTACTCCATGTAACATCGTATGGCAGCCCTTATTGTAGCGCGAGGTAGCTTTACTATATGCTAATTGCAAATACTTAATATTGTACTTTTTCTTAAAATTCCAATCATTAATTTGATCCAATGCCAATCAATTGTGTTTTTAATTACTGTTAAATCTGATGATTCTCCCTTATGGTGGTGTAACAATTCCAACAGCTTATATACATGCACACACCCGTGTTCATATATAAATAATATAACTTGATGATATTTGATATTAAAAGAGGAAATAAACAGCAAATAAAAAAACTAATGATATTCTCCACCTATCAGTCTTGTTAAGATAAGACATTTTTTGTAGAATTATATTCATTTGATATATTTATATATATATATCGATAATCGTAAGAAATAAACTACTTTTATCGTTTATTATCGAAAAGAATAATATTGTGATGTCTGATTAAGGTAATATAAATGGTTTTCCTATCTTGAGAAATTAAATTTACTAGATAAATTCAAGAAAGTCAATATAGTCAGTATTTCATTTTAGTTGTCATTCTTTAAGGAATCTTCGATAGAAAATAATATCAAATAGTTCTTTTGTGATTATACATTACAATAAGTTTCTTACTTATTGATTATTTGTGACAATTTCTTCAAAAACTTGTTCCTTAGTGACAAAAGAAAGCACTGATGCCTTGGCATTTATTTCCGCTTTCCAAGTAGTTTTTCCTGCTCTTTAACATGAAAATCAATTTCACATATATCGTTTTCAATCATTTTAATAAAAAGTTTCTAAACTGTTTAAAATAATACATAAAGCTCATTTGATTTTTGATTTTCCTTTTTCAATGTTGTGAAGCATAACATTTTGAAACTTTTCTAGCGATTTATCGGTTATAATTAAATGCTTTGCAACAAAAAGTTTCAATAACAAAATAGGTTTAAATGTGTGACCATTGTGATAAATAATATTCCCAGGCATAATATTTAACTCTGAAAAGAGAATTTTACATTCTCTTTGGTTCTTTGTGTGCGAAGTTATATAAACACAATTGTACTATACATATATATATATTCAGGAAGCATAAAGAAAAGAAAATTTTTTCTTGGTTTTTATTGCTGCTGAAGTAAAATATTTGCAGAGTAATGAAATACATTTTTTTAAATAAAAACACTTTTCTTTTCCGAATTATATGTGAAAAATATTAAACATATTTCTGAAATTTTATTATATTTTTTCCGGTTTCTTTTTATTTAATAGATTTTTTTATTGATTCCATACAATACATCAACTTATTTAAGTACATTTCTCGTCTTCAAAAATACAACACCAAGAAAAACAATCCTAAAGTAGCCAGATTTTTTTAGAGACATAGCAAACCATATAAGTTGAAGTGAATGAAAATATACAGCCTTCTGCAAATAAGAAAAGAGAAGGAATCAGTATTGATTGTTGCTACTACGGTTGATAAGAACACCAACTACTCGCCTAAATATTGTGTGAAAAAGCTTTCAATATCGTTGGAATGTGATTGGCCATACACATTGACAAAGTGGATCTGGTGTGTTAGAAGTAGGTACATGGTGGGCCAGCTATTTTCCAATAATGAATCAGACGTGTCCCTTTGGAGATAACTATGGAAAATATTTAGATAAAAGCACTAATGCAATTTCAAGGACGAAAACATTTTTAATACTTTACTTTATTTGTTATCACACTCTGTCCTGTTTGGAAGTAGCCAATAAAAAGCTTTGAAAGTGAAGTAGAACAAAAGGCTCCCCCCCCCAAACCTTAGACATGCCCACTATCTGCCAATAAGTAATTGGACACCTTTGATGAAAGAAATAAGCAAAATTTATTCATATTTAGTAGTTTGTAGAATCCCAACCTGAAGCCATTGCAACCTTAACCTAACGAGGGGCTTGCTTTCCACAAGTGTTTATAAGGTATGGCATGTGATATTCTCTTCAACCCGGCTTAGAGAATACATTAAGTTCTTTCACTGATTTTAGACGGTTGTTGAACCCCTAAATTTGGTGATCCCCCTCGACTAAGAATTTTTCTGCAGGATCCAAGACTAAACCCTGAGAAAGCCAACGTAGTCGTTTTATACCACAGTCATCATATCAATCCATAATAGACCTCCCAAAATGTCAAGTGGAGTTGTTAAACTGGAAGCAACAATGACCCAACCCGTAAAATTGCTTCAGGGTAGGAAGCTCATTTTTGTCTAGAATAGTGAAGTAAGAGTTGGCATTGAGCTTACAATAATTCGGGATCAAGGGTCTAAGTCCCTACCGCGAGAAACAACCCCAGACTATAATTCTAAATCTACCAAACTTTATTGTAGGTAGAAGGCTTTCTGACAAAAGTCTTCCTCCAGGTATTCGGCAAACCCAGACTCTGCCATCCAACTAGTAGAGATTGAACATTGTGTCATCTTTCTAAAAAACCTGCTTCCACTTATCTACGGACCGATTTCGAAGTGATTTGCACTACCTGAACTTAGCATCCCGGTTGAATTTTGTGATCAAAGGCTTATGGGCAGCAACGCGACCGTAGAAACTAAGCAAATGTGTTTCCTTTCTGATGGTAATTATCTAAACAGCAGTTCCGGAGGCTTCTCGGGACTACTTGAATTTGCAGGCCACCGATTTGATGTGACTTTTCGGAATTTCTCCGGACAGCACTTATCGGTCTCTATCTCTTAGTATCGTGGGTCTGTTTGGGATCAAAGTACATTGTGACAACCACAACTCCCTTTCCACGTTTCAACTACAAACGTCATGATCATTTTTGAAGTGTTTAACTCGCTGTATATTTATCTTAAGGATCGGTATTTTCAATGTTATCCGGCAATCACGTCCTTTACGAAGTCAAACAGCTCTGAATTTTTTTTATCTTGCATGCGACTATGCCAATACTTTTTCCTACACGATATTTAAGTACAAAAGGCATGACGTAGATAAGGACAGCAGATGCCTTCATTTGCATGGGTCCAAATACACATTGGTAGATTGTGTAGTTTTAGGTTTCAGTAAACGTGAACTAGGTGGTATGGAAGTGGAATCTAATACCATCCCAAGCCATAGTAATGGCATAGAACTGGTACGATGGTACAAAATCAAAAGTTATGCAACCTTTTTTCATGGCGTCTCAAGACTGTATTGCAATAACCGTAATTTTGCAGGCGTAGATCATATGTAAGGACAAAATCTTTCTATTCGTTTATTAGCATCCATCTTTCAAAGCACCATTGAAATTGAAACTGTTCATGATTTTGAACCGAAGACAATCATGCCAATTTAAATGTAGTATAAAAAAAACATTTAACTATAAAGAACATGGTGTACACAGAACAATCCATTATTGTCATGCACACAGTATGGCTCTTATTACGTTTAGTGTTACGACGAGGCTGGTGCAATTAGTACCATCAGTCATTCACTTCATCTGTGTTATCAACTACACATCCGCATCACTTTTACTTGGTTTCTCAGTTTTTGAAATATTAGACCTACAGAACTGAAATTTAGCACGCATGTTTCTTTCATAGATTAGAGATCCCTTAAGCAAGGGTTTTGTGAAAATTGACACCCAAAGGAGGTTGCGAGTGGTTAAATGCGGTTATTGATATATATTCCGGTTATTGAGCTATTAGTCGTACAGATTTGGAATTTGGCTAATACATTCCTTCCATAGAATAGAGAGCCACTGCAAAAGAAGTTTTTACGAAAATTGATCTTCAAGGGGAAGATGAGGTGTTATAGATAAAAATAAGGGCCTTTTTTACCAAACAATGTAATTAATAATAGCATTTCTATGAAAGAAATAAAATTATGGTTAAAAACTCTGGTACAAAATTTAAGTATTTTATACTTATATATAATAAAGGGCTTCGTGTTGTTTTCTTGATTGATTTAAAAATAAAAAAGAAACGCGTAAATTAAAACCGATGCCCCCGTTCTTTTCTTACTGAGAATTACGTAAAAATACTAAAATATAAAATTAGTCAAACGTTAATGCATATGTAGTAGAGCAAAAGTTTTAGAAATATTAAACTATTTTAAAATTCCAAGCTGTTTTTGTTACATGTATTAAATTCCTTGCTTCTTTTCCCCTCATTTTAAATTTTTGATCTTCTTTTATAAAAGCGGGTACTAAAAGGGCTTTCAAAAATTACCCATTCCAATGAAAAGTAGTGACATAAAAAATAAGCAAAAAAAATAGCATTCAGTGTTTTCTTTAGCCAAAAATTTAAAAAAAAAAGTTACATGAAGAGAGAGAAGCATTTTCCTCCCTTGACAAGGCATTAATCATTTTGCAAACTATTGTCAAAGAAGATAAGTGGCAATTAAGGCCAATGCAAATAGTGTGGAGGTCTATGGCATTTAATTCAAGTGACACGCAGACACGTTATGAGTGAAGGAAGGAATAATTAGCCTTTTTCGAAAAGAAAAATCTTAATTATGGTCTTTTTGTGAGCAATTGTAAAATTTAATAAAATTATAAATCATTTATTCATTAGTATGAAATAAATATACCATTAAGACTGTTTAATACAGTCAAGTAAATATACAACGCATATTAACCCGTTAAAGCGGCCAATTTTTTTTTCTCAAAGTGTTCCAAGAAAAGACTTGTTTTACATTGCATATAACTGAGCATAATACATTACAAAATGAGAAAATGGAAGAATTTTATTTCTATTTTAAATTTTTCACACTATTTTTTATTCTATAATTGTGAAACACACAAAAAATCTCTAAATGTTTGATTTTTTATTAGTACTATTTGCAACGCTATAAAGAATGTTTCAGTATATCTTAAAAAGATTTTATCTCATACTTACAGAAAACTTTCATGTGCATACCTCTTTTTTTGCATGCTGTCGAAGATATTATGTGTGTGTGCATACGTATACGATTAGAAGCATGGTGTAATATTAAGCCTTGCATTACAATGAGGACAAAAATAAAGTCTGCTATTTTGAGCTATCTTTCCATTTTCATTTCTTCTGAATCAACAAACTGCACGCTGCCTTGCCAATCCATGTTCTTTATTGAATATTTTGAAGAATCTAACTTCCTGTCTTTCAACGAAATATTCCCGCCGTCACCCGAAAGAAAATCCCGGATAAGAAGTATTTCTGTACCATAAATAAACTGCATTTCTTAATAATACTAGCACTAATAATCTCACTATAAGAATGAAAAATATGTCAAAATCAAAGATAGAAAGAAGAAAATTTCCGCGCCCGTATAGCGTATGGGCAAACAGGTTGTGGCCAGATATTGGTAATCCGTACAGTAATGGTCAAACCAGTTAAGGGGTTAATCAGTAGGTATTTATTGGCACCCAGAACGATGAACAGAAACAAATTTGCCACTATTTGAGTCCATGATCACTTGGACACTATATTCACGCCTCTTAATGAAGTGGAAGCTTTCCAGTCCGAAACATTACAATACGGATATTTTTAGTAAGACTTTCATACCCACACACTTATTATAAAAAGTATCTTCACTGTTTTTAAATGTTGATAAAGTAATAGTCTTTTTTTTATTTGTTCCTTTATTTTCAAACTGCAACTGTAAATCAGGTTTGTAGAAATTTATTTTCATGTGTGGTGAATAGTTCATAATTTCTCATTGAAGAATACTTCTTATTCTATGCATTATTTTTAAAAAGTTAAGTAACTACCCCTTAAATAAAATGGGAATGTAATAAATTATACGATAAAAGATGAAAGAATTCAATGGCATCGCAGATATATTTATTTGCCCATCACGGTTCATTGGAAAAAGATCTTGATCGAAAAGAATATTTTCTTCCTGATATTTACGAGATGGAAATTTAGATAGCAAAACAATTTCCGAACAACTCAACGCATTTGTTCATGAATATTCTATCTGGGTTAAAATGATCGTATCAATAACCTTAAATTCAATTTTCCTGGAGCTGAATCTCAATAACATTACAATCAACAAATATCCTTCTCTGTTTCTTATCATTCGTATGCCTTAATGTAGAATATCTCAGAAAGAAGGCCAAATACATTCACTTGCATAGTTTTCTATTCCGCAGACTTCTATTTTTTATTTAATATTACTTCAAGTATATTGCTCTGTGTGTCCTATTTTTAACTTTTTGAGTTATTCCAAACATTTTTGAGGAAAGCCAGCGTTATTTCTGTATGTAAAATATATTTGAAACATACAAGTTATCATAAATTTATCTGTTAGAATTTTTTTGGATTAAATTTTTAAAAGAATAAAAATATTTTTGCAACATCGAGAAAAAAATGACTTATTTTGAGAATGACTGTCATTTTTGAGCAATATGTATAGACTGTCACTTTTACTTTTCATTTTCTAAAAAAAGAAGATTTTTTTAATACTATCTAAGCTGTAAAACACTTCTTTAAGATAAAACGGACAAATATTTATATATAAATTGTAATTCAAAAGAATGATTATGTAATCTCACATCGGAGAAATTTCTTCTAAAAATAGGAACAAAAACGCTTTAGAAAAGTACCATCAATTATACTTTGAAAAATCACAGGTATATGATTGGCTTCAACAATAAAAAACATGCATTCTGAAATAGGCATAGAAATGCTTCACTTACCATACATACGTAACCAATTCACTTACCACGTAAAGTAAATGCTTTTAGTTGTTAAAAAGATTGATTACTTTATTTTCTATTGTGGAATATATAACTTCCATGTTACTTGCATAAATGTGTACAAAAAGAGTATTATATTGATATTTTTAAGTAATAAAAGTAAAGAGCCTAATTTAAAAATAGATAAAATATTCAAATGTAACTATACGGAAACTAATTTTAAAACACTTTAATAAGTGTTTCATTTTTGCACATAGTATTTGATTTTTATATATTTTTAAACAAGTAACAGTAATAATGTCCATAATTGAAAACATTCCTTCCAGAACTAAATTGCCTTTGTCACAATATCATACAATAATGTATAAGAGCTGCCAAAACCCTTGTCTCAGTTACTTACATTTTAAATAATATACAGATAAGTTTAGAAAGTATAACGTGTATTTAAAGTGTAAGTGTTAGCAAGTCAGTTAAAGCTGGTTAGAAAGTTAAGTATATAAAAAATTCGTATTTCACAGAGCTTGTTTAAGTGTGCTTTTTAATATGAAGGAATATAAGCTAATGCATTTCATAAAATCTCAATTATAGATTGTAATACAAAAAAAAAACTAGTATTCAACAAAGTGATAATTGTTTTAATTGTGAATTAAGACTTTAAATTCAAAAGATTTAAAGAAATACACTAATATGCCATTAATGTTGGGAAAAGCAATATAAAGTTAAATTTAAATAAAATAAGCTAAATTATCCGAAGAACAACGGTAGCCTGGTGGATAGATTCTAGGATTTTAGAGTAATTGCTCTAATATTAATTCGATTAATATATTTAGTTAGCATATGAAGAAAACAGAAGCAATAGATCTGATAAACTATCTTTTTATTCTTTTGGTTTGGCCTAGGGCTCTAAAGAGATAAGGCCATTGGTCAAATAAGACCCAACCCAACCCTTTAAGACCAAACCCAATAAGACCCAAATAAGACCCTTTAAGACCCAACCCGCACGATCGTGATGGTAAAATGTTCTTAAACATTTTTGCTTCTGGAATAGTCGTATGTCAGAAAAGCAAGAATCGAACGATTGAGCAGGTTTTCAGAAAGTCTAAAGTATCAGTTTTTATGAACAGATAGTGTTTGTAATCCATGGTTTATTTTCAGCTGGCAAATCTAGCTTTGTTTACAAATACAACGAAAACGCGTCTTCTTTTTATCTGTCGTATATATAAATAAAAAGGTAATTATCGATATATTTCTAATTTTTAGATACAAATTTTTGTCTTAATGTTTAAATAATTGCAAAATAGAAAAGATATCCATCATACTCCATTAATGTTGCTTGTAAAACTCAGGACATCTCTGCCCACTCGATCATGTGGGTTAGGCATTACTTGAGTTACATCAGCTGTAAAGCTAAGTACCTGCCATGTGAGTTTTCTTTTCTGTTTCATAATTTTAATGGAAGCCTAAGCAAAAATTAAATATATAGTTATGTAATTAATACAAAATTTTCTTGAGGATCACCTTGGATGGGTCCCTTTTTTTCCATCTCTCGCTCTTTTTTGCAATTAATTTTCATTTTCATACATTTGTTGAGATGTATGGCATTTTTGACCTCTCCACAGATATCTGCATTCATATCATTTCTGTCCCGTCACACACACCAAAAGGTTGAGGCTTTCTGGTGAGAGTCAGTAAGGTATAATTTTAATATTTTATTTTTCTTAAATAATAAACCTTTCTGATACATTTTATTATTTTTCATGGAATACTGTTCTACCTTTTAACCAAAAAGTTTTTTAGGTGTGTAAAAAAAAACTAATTCTTACACAGAATAAAATTTTGCAAGTCATGGACAGATCAGACTCTGAAAGTGATCTATAGTACGATGACTATGCTGTGGGCAAAGCATACGACACATACTGGAAGGAGAATCATGTTCATATCAGAGAGATGAAAAAAAATTTTGTTATATAGACAAATTTTGGATCGTTTTTTACCATCAAAGTCTCTTCAACCCATTAATTTCATTGTTATAGCGGAAGCAAATTTTTGGTTTCAGTACAAGCAAGATGTAATATCAAATGAGAACCCCCCCCCCCAACAAAAAACTCAAAAAGGATAACTTAAAATTTAAGTTACAGATAGCTGAAGCATATCAGCATCTACAACTACTAACAAAAGTATTTTAACTGATGATGAGGAGGCAATGTTGTAAATCCTCCCACAATAAGATGGAAGTATTATAATCGATCTGCTAAAAGGCCATGCCAGGATAAAAGGCATGACACGTACAGCCGTTTTCGATGTGTTGATGATATTTGAAGGCCAGATTTGAAAACTACGAGGGCAGTTCGAAAACATGTCGTGAAAAAAAGGTAGTCTCTATTTATACTTATTAAAAGCAAAAATTATGCTGTAAGTATTTTCACAGTAAATAAATAACGAGTCAACAAAAGAATTAATTATGCATCAATAATGTCCACTTTTGTAACAATTTTAGTTGAAGAAAGTTTGTTTTTTCTATCAATTTAGCCAAAAAATGTAACATTTCTTAGGTGATAAATTCACAGAAAACGACTAACACGAACGATCGTGCTGGTACCGTCTGCGTCTCAGAGTGGGAGCGGGATTTTTTTATTATTTTTCCCAGTGTCATTGGGGTCCATATAGAATTAATAACCAGTAGAATCAAATATTTAAAGATAAAAATAGTTTATATCCTAAAGGGTTAAAGTGAATGACATTTAATATTTCTTGAACCAAGTGTTTGATTCAAGATTATATTGAAGACCCTTTATAAGAAGAATGTCATTTGTGTTAAATCTTCTTTTGCTCAAAATCATAATATTGGCAGGGTTTGAAAGAGGAGAATTGTGCGCCAGATCAGGTATCAGCTACATCATCAGGACGTGGTTCAAAATTGTGAATATGGCTAACAAAAAGGGGGGTTGGAGGGAATGTTTCAAGAACTTGTTGGTTTTCAAGTATTCTCTGGGTCCCACATACATAATACATAATTTGGGTCCTGTACAGTTGCTCACATCAATAACCTGGTGCGATAACTTAAATTTTTAAGAAGGCAAATCGATCAATACCACTATCTTGTTTCAAATATTAGGATGGGGAGAAAAGAAATCTATTATTTTTTTTCTGTAGATAACTGTAGTGATCGACATCTCGTAAAGTATAAACAAAACAAAAAAATCAGATGGTTTATACTAGTTGGAAAGGTGATATTTTGTACTAAAAAAATTAGTTTCCTTTTTTTAGTCCATTTAGTTGTGAGTTATAGGGTGTTAAAATGGAATACCACAAAGAGAAAATTTGGTATATTTGACGTGTTTTCTTTGATAAAGGCGAAAATGCAAGCCAGCTGGCTGAAAGTATGAGTGGTGTGTATGGCCTCGATACTGTAACAGCCAGTTACGTACAATTTTGGTTTCAGCGATTCCGTTCAGGTATGCCCATCGTCCAAACTGTCTATAAAGTCGCAGAAATGATCGAAGTTGACCTCCATGTTAGTAGTCATAGCATCGCTCAGGTGCTAAACATCGTCCATAAAACAGTTTAAAACTATTTGCAAAAAAGCTGGATTCAAAAAGATGCTTGATGTTTGGGTGCCATACAAATAAACACAAAAAACATGATAGATCGAATTTTCATCCATTTTCCAAACAGAATGAAAGCGACCTATTTCTTAAGCGGATGATTACTGAGAATGAGAAATGAATTCCATGTGACAACAATATGCGAAAACGATAGTGGTCGAACCACGGTGAGGCAGGGAAAACGGTGGCCAATCTAGGAAGGTTCTATTGGGCATTTGGTGTGACTGGAAAGGAATAATTTATTATGAGTTGCTTCCATATGGCTAAACACTTAATTCAGCTCTCTACTCTCAATAATTGGATCATTTGAAGCTATTGATTCACCAGAAACAGCCAGAATTGGCCAGCAGGAGATGTGTTGTTTTCCATCAGGACAACTCCAGGCCACGCTCATCTAAATGACTCGCCTGAAACTCCTAGAGTTTGGTTGGGACACTTTGTGCATCCACCATATAGTCCAGATCTGGTGCCAACCGATTAACATGTTTTTCTTGCATTGTAAAACATCCTTAGTGATAAGAAATTAGAATCAAGAGAAGATTGTGAAAATCGATTTACTAGAGTTTTTCACCAATAAGGACCAAGACTTCTTTCTCAGAGGCATGATGAAGCTACCTTTAAAATAGCAGCAAACTATAGAGCAAAACGGTGCATCTTTGACCAAAATTGGTAATCCAAAACATGTTAAATAAAATCTTGAAGTTCACGTAAAAATAATGGATTTCTTTTTCCCCATCTTAATAGTTATATTTCCATACAAAAAAATCCTAAATTTTAATGAATAGAGAACAATGTACGTAATACGATCTAAAAATTCGGTGACTGCTGCCGTTGCTGACAACAAAAGTAAGTACCTAAATTTAAACCACTTGAAATGGATTCTTCCAACCCTCCCCTATCTGTCCTGGTTGGTTTAGTTCCTGTCATGTGAACGATAAACACTCGCAGCTGTTATCTTCTGAAGATAGTAATCTCTGTTCTGCCATGTAAGAAAGATGGCTTTTCTTGAACAGCATTAAACCTTAAATTCAGTCAACGCTTAGACAAAACACCATATGAGACTTTGAAATGCTAAGTAAGGTATATGGTGAGTCTAACATAGCGAGAATCAAGGTTTACGAATGACATCGACGTTTTAAAGAGGACAGATAATCCATCGAAGACGTTAAACACATTGGACAACCGACTTCAAGGAACGTGGAAAATGTTGTGATGGTGTCTGAATGTGTTCTAAAAGATTGTCATCAAATACTTGCAGAAATCTCTGATGATCTCGTCTTCTTGCACAAATCTCGTCTTCTCGAAGACGTCGTTTGAGGGAATCTATTCGTCGTAAACAGTCTCATTTCTAGCAGAGTAACGACTGGTATCTTCTGTATGACAAAGAACCAGCGTATCGATCCTAATTGGTTAAGGAGTTCCTCGCCAAAACTCGCAATAACAGGGTTCCATATCTCCTCTATTCACCAGACTTAAACCAGTGTGGCTTTTACCTGTTCCCATAAATGAAAAATATTTACAGGGACACCGTTTTGTGTCATCAGATGAGGTGAAAGGGGCATAGCAGGAAGCCTTACGGGAGAAGGGGTGCGAAAAATGACTTCCAGAAGTTATACGAATGCTGGCAGAAGTGTATCATCACCCAAGAGAGCTACTTACAATGGGGATGTGTTTCGGTGCTGTGAATTATTCAGGGTAAGGTTTACAACACTTTTTTCCCAAACTTTTGGATCATACTACGTATATCCTCAATATGTCGATTGTCATATATTTCAAATATAACGATCATTTTATCCTACGAGTATTTCCCATTAAAGTATATAAGGTATTCGCGAACAATAATTATTGTAAGGATCACTGTACACAGAAATTTATAAAATAAGTTTTTTCGCCAGGATAAAAGAAAATTAGACTGTTTTAGAAAGATGAATTGAAAATTTCAGATATAAGTTATTTTTAAATAATTAGGTTTTGTAGAAGATTATAACAAATCAGTTGAATAAATAATTTATTTCTGTGGTGTTTTAACGTTATTAATAAAATTTTAAACGGGGTCATCATTTTGATTTTTATATTGTAAAAAGTAATTTATAGTAGTATTATATAATGTTTGTAGAGAAGGAATATTTTTAAGGAAAAAAATTCCAAAGGAAATGTTTCTAAAAATAGTATTTTGAACATATATATAAGAAGGGCATTTTTATCTATTTGAATTGAGAACTTTTTCTCACATATTGAATAAATAAAAAAGAATATTTTGTTTCTTTTTTGAAAAAAAATAATTTCAAAACCTTTAAAGTGATAATGAAATTTATTGCTACCTTTTTGTCGGGAGGGGGGGGGGCGAGACTACTTTTCAAAAAGTGTTGGGAAGAATTCGAGTTTTTATAAATTAGTTTTTTCCCCCTTGGCATGAAAAATCATTTCGTTGTCAATATATTAATGTGGAATATTAACCAGTTATCAATAAAGAACATGTCTGAAAAGCGTAATAAAATATAACGTAAATTGAGAGTTTTGAATTGTAAAAAAAAATTACATTTGTGACTAACGCTGATAAAAATTAAATATGATTGTTATTATATTTATAAAGATGAATAAGTAATTTTTTTATTAGCAGACATCAAAAGAGAGAGGGATAGAAAGCCTTTATCAACTAAAATTCTTACATATTGTAAATAATAAATAAATAAATTATTATCTTAGGCTGCGTTTCATAAATATTTATTTCATTCCATCTGTTTCAGACATCATAAATATCTAACTGCAAATGGAGAAAAAACCAGACGTATTATCTGGAAAAATTATTCTTCTTATTTTTTTGAGTTATATATATATATATATATATATATATATATATATATATATATATATATATATAGCTTCCTTTTCTAAAATAAAACTAATTCCGTCTTGGTTGCTTGTATTGTCAAGATTAAACCATATTGGATGGCAGTCAATATAATATTATTTGTATGTAATTAGTTCTATAAGAGAATTAAATTTAATGTCTGTTGATTTTGCTTCTAGATGTAATTTCTTCAATTCAAACGTAAGAAAAATAACATCTAATAACTTTCCATGTAAGAATTAATCACGTTATCTGTTCCCATAATCATCGTTTACAAATGAGTACATAACTAAAAATATATACGTCTGTTATTTATTTAATCATTATTTATATCTTGTTTATTAAACTTCTATCTCTATAGCATTTTTCTTCTTCTAAAAAAAATAAAATTCTTTAATTGTATTCCAACATTATGTGCTCAAAATGAAATACAGTTAGACCCTGATTTTACGAATAATTCAGGACCGAACACTTTTTTTTCGTTAAATCGGGGTCCAAAAAACTACAAATTCATGCACTTACCGTTTGGAAATTCTATAATAAGCAACTACACAGAAAGTCTTTGAAGTTAGAAATTACACTCTTGTCGTGACTTATAACCTCCCCTAAGATTATCATCTCCCCGTCTAACGTTAAAGGTTTCTGGACGTGTTGGCGGATTAGAGAATTCAAGAGACATCATTACAAATCACTATATTTATTGATACCTCTTAATCAAGGAAGGTTACAAACACACGATTCAAATTTAAGAAAATAAAACACAGTGGAGTATGGGAAGGGGTTACTACTAGCGGAACTACGGAATCGGAACTGAATCCACGAAAGATCAGCACGTACAAAATTACAGCTAACACACGTACACACATTCAGAAATTTCTAAATCACTAACCTTATTCTTGTAACTTCGGCAGGTCCGTCGTGATGAAGAACTTATTGCTGGCTGGGTCGGATAATGGCTAAGGATCCACACTCGACTTTTCAATTTCAATCTTCAGCTCTTCAGCTTAGCTCGTCGTGTCACTACTAACTAATACTGTCAACAACTGCGTGTTGATTTACCGATGCTTCAATTCATTTTACTTCAAAAATCTAACTCTTCACTTAACTACACTTTAACTCGCGAAACCCGAACTTATGTAATATTTAACATTTGCATAAATCACGCTTTGGCTCCCGGTGGAGATAGGTTAAAATAAATAAAACTTTAAAGAAATATTGAGGAGGTTAGTGAAAACCGTACAGATCCATCACACTCTTTTGAACACGCTTTTATAAGTTTCACTTGCATGTAGCGGAATCTTAGAACTCGATTTTTACCCACTTAAAAAGATCGGATTCATTCGAAATTTCACACACTTGTCAAGGACCGATGACAAAACAAAAATTTCAGAATTTTGTTCCATTGTCCTTTTCAAGATCGTCAGGAATAAGGATAATCAGATTTGGCTACAATTTCAGATACCAAGTCCAGATTTGGCGACTTATTGCATACATCATTTTTAAATTTGGTGACTTGTTCCATGTACCATTTCCAGATATGGCGACTAATTTCATACATCATTTCCAGATTTGGCGACTTATTTCAGATCTAGAGACTAAAAGAATAAGGTTTAACCCTAAAGCCAGTGTTTTGAATCTAAAGGTAATTTTATGCAAGTATAAAATACACTTGCGGTTAATAGAAATAAAACAAAAAAAGTGTTCTCTATCTGAGAAATTGGAGGGTGAGTGTGTGTTAGCAATTTCTAACCATAATATAAACATTTTTCTGAAAATGAAAATAAAAAAAAAGGCTGGTACATTAGAAAAAAAAATAATGTTCTAACTGCTAAATATTTTTTTATTTTTACAAAGCAATACGTTTAGAAGTGATGAGAAGAATTAACATGGAAGGAACACGTTTAAAAGGTGAAAAAACAATTGACACTTAATATTACCATGTTTTTATTAACTCGCTTTCTTTAGTGTCTGTCCGGGTGGAATTTTGTAATTGATTTTAAACTGTGTGACTTTCCGAGGAGCTAGAGACTTGAAATCTGGACCATAGCTCAGAAGTGGATGACAATGCATGAAAATGTAAAAAAAGGAAACAAAAACGAAAAGGAGGAATTTTATAATTTTTAGTCCGTTATAAAGACATGGTACATTAAAAAAAATTTATTCGAACTTTTTCTTCTTTACACACTTTTATTTGTTTGACCTGTTTAAAAGATTGTAGTTCGAACTTTTATTGTAGTTCGAACTAAAAAATGAAAAATAAATTATAGTTTGAAAAAAAACTAAAAAACACGCTTTTATACTAAATCAAACTAAAAAGTAAAAAAATAATTTTTAATAAAGAATAAAATGATTAACGAGAAAATGAATGTCATTGGGGTAAAAGCGTGGGGTGTTCTATAAATGTATCATTGTTATAATTTCTAACTTCTATTCCGAAAAGCTGAGTTAGTGTAAAAATGTAGTACAAAAAGCACCCCACGCTTTTACCACAATGACATTCATTTTCTCGTTAATCATTTTATTCTTTATTAAAAATTATTTTTTTACTTTTTAGTTTGATTCAGTATAAAAGAGTGTTTTTTAGTTTTTTTCAAGCTATAATTTATTTTTTTCATTCAATAGCTAAAAATACTATTAGCGAATTATTTCGCACCATTTAATTGGAAATTTAAGATTACTTGCTAGTAGAGAATTGACAATCTTTTTGATTCCTGACTCGAAGGAATTGTTTTTTCGACTTTATGCAGGGGTGATGTACCCTCTTCTCTTTCCCTAATTGCTGGGGGAAAATGGCCTAAATGGGTAGTCAAGAATTCTGACCCCTGTTCCGACGACCATCCCTTAGAATTAGAAAGCGTACATATCCCCCGACCTGAGTAGATTTCCGTTTCCTACGCATCTCGGACGACAGCGTGTCTGGGGAGGAGAGCCCACATTATGCAACGGAAAGGATCCCACGCTTTGAGGAGACGACGGACAAGGGATGAAATATATATATATAAGAGCCGAAAAAAGAACCAGGAGAAACCTAGGCTTTAAAAAGCATGGCGTGAGAATTTGCGGGGAGAACCGTGAGAGGCCTCACTAGCGTATAGAGAGAGAAACAAATTGCGTTTGCACCCGCGATTGAAGAAGGAAAGAAAAAGTCAAACGGACTGTGGCTCCTACTGCAGATAAAAATATGTCGACTTCACGAGATTCTCATGATAATGAGTATGCTTTAGATAAGATGGACTTTACGGTAAAAGATACTTTTAAACTGTGATCCCAATCGCGGAAAGATTGTAAAAGTATTCAAATAAATCTCACTTTAATAAAATGTTTTGATAAGCCGATTCAAGACTCTACGCATGGAAGAAAATAGGGCAGCATTTACATCCTGCGGCATAAGTTATATTTGCACAGTTTCCATACAATGTAAAGCATTAGAAAAAGTAACAGTTTCTCTCAATATGAGTTTCATTATCAATTTCTGCATCAGAATCACTATTCATTGGCTTTGACAAATCAACAGTTTCGTGAACTCAAGCTGCACATATAAATAGTCCGTCATCAAAGGTAACAAAATCGTAAAAATTTTAAAATATTCCGCGTTGTCGAGTGGGATGAGATAATAAAGGAGTGCTTGTCCTATTCAAAACTCACGTGATAGGTCACACATGACTCTCATCTGCACCTTTAAAGTCTTTCTGTAGTCAGCACCCTTTTCCATCGAAATGTGTTACTCACAAGCAAAATCCTTCTTCTGTTTCAGACAAAAATGATATCATTTGAAAACAATCCAATTTTCTTCTAATACAAACTAAAATAGAAATTTTCAACTGTTTAAATAATTCGTTAATTAATGGCTTATTTTCCGTTAAATATGGGTTTTTACTTTCATTTTAATCGCAGAAGGAAAAGAAAACTCCTTAAATTGCGAAATTCGTTAAACAGGGTTTCGTTAAAACGGGGTTAGACTGCAGTTAAGTTTTCAACTACTTGAAAAAGAATGCAATATAAGCTTTCATCCAAGTCTAGTCAGTTAAACTCATTGACTTGACAAACCTTCTGTTTTCAACCAACTTTAATTTAACATTTATTTAAGAATTTTATAAGAAAACGAACAATAATCTACTATAAAACAATCACACGCTTACATTCTTAACGCATTCGAACGAAAACATTTTCAATAATATATGCATAATATCACATACATTTTAAATATTTGAATTTACTAACATCATTTAAAAACATTGCTGAACATGAAGAAAACATTTTTATTGAACAAATTAAATTTAAATCTATGAAAAAACTTTCAAAATTCGTATGTTTTACCAATTATTATTAAAATATACATCATTAGTTTCTAGTTTAATTGTTTACATGCATGGCGTATACACAACTCTTTTGAATCTACTGTTAAAATTACTCAATGATTGTTCTGAATTTAGTAACTTTATTTAGTCCTCAAAATAACACTAAAGAATTTATTCAACTTTTAGTAATTGAGAAATTCAACAAATTCTCCAGATCGCATTTTATTAACAGTTAGTGTTAATTCGTACCTAAATAGATAACATGATTTTTCTGTCTTTGGCTGTTTTTCATATAATTTTGTCAATGTAAATTACATATACGTATTTACAGGGAGTGTGTAAGGGCTTGCATGCGGATGCACACAAAGTGAGAATCGTTAATCTAGTTAAAGTTAGTTGTTTTTAGAATTAATCTATTGATGCTGAAAAGTATACTCAGAATATATAAGGAATTTTTTACTTATCCCTATAATACACGTATTGAACTTATGTATATTTAGTTTACTCTTAGTTAAAAAAATAATGATTTAGCTATAGCCTAATACACTGGTGATCAAAATTTTAAAAAATATCAGTTTGGGTCCATTATCTCTAGAACTACAGGACAAATTTTAAGGAAATTTGTTTTGTACTTAGGGGTGATGTAATGCAAAAATATAACCATTCAACAGTAATACACATTGATAAAAATGCGTAAAATTTACGGGAGTCGAAAGATATGAAACAGCAATTGCAGAATGGAAGAAGGAAGTACGGTTAATAGGGAATATTGTCCCCTCTTACAGATATACAGACCTCGCACCGTGATATTAGAGTGGAAATAAGGGAATTCATGAGTTCCGGAGAACATTAGATCGACTCGTACAAGGCCTTGGATGGTTCTCAGAAGGAGGTTGCAAGTTACAATTGCCTTCCACAGAGCATACCAGGCATTATCTATAGGGATGAGATCTGGAGATCTGACTGTACAATCCGTCTGGTAAATATCCTCACTTTCCAGAAATTCGTTGACCCAATGAGTTCTATGTGGCCTCGCGTTGACATCCATTAAAATAAATTCAGGACCAACCGCGACCGTATTAAAGTGAACATAGTGCCGCAAGACCTCATCCGCATACCTCACAGCCCTCATAGTGCTTCTTTCAAAGACATGGAAGTGTATGCGGTCCTCTAACGTGATGCGTGCAGAGACCATCAAGGCTCCGATGCCGTAATGGGGGATATCTCGGACATTGAAGAGCAGATAGTGAGTCCCTAGTTCTTTCCATATGAAAGTACGGCGAGAATGAATGGTTAGGCTGTACCGGGACTCGTCAGTGAAGAGAGCGATCCCCTTTTGATCCATTCTCCAATCTATAATTACTGCACCATTATAAGTGGATTCGTCTGCTCTCAGACCTGATAGAGATGCAAAAAACAGGTCTTCTTAGAAACAATTCTTTCTCATGAAGTATTCTAGAAGCAGTCACCCTTGAAACCCGGGTTCATTTGGCCGCAAACAGCTTCCTTGTTATGCCTCGTTCTATTGGACAAATGGCAATTTTTCTGGTCATCATGGTTCCTGTACGTCTTTTCCCAGGCTTTCCCTCGGTGGTTCTGGTATCCTGAAATTGTTTTCATAAGTTATACACGACGCTTGGTTTAAATTGAATTCTCTAAAAATATGGGTTTTGGAATGACCTGCTACTAGCCTACCCACAATTCGTTACAACATTCTACCATCTAAACGTTGGTTATTACTTATTATTCTGGTTGAATTTTAATTCAACCTATTGCTTCAAAAAACTCCAAGAAATTCGTTGAGGTGTGTTGGTGAACGAAATGCGAATTTCGTTTTGCGCTCTTATAAATTTTGTTACTCAACTAGCTTTGTCCGCATTTCACACACGTATACACTTACGTATTTGACACACAAGATAAGCATCTTTGATTCAAAGCATTATTTTTACATTTCCTTCAAATCTTTTTATGAAATTCGACAAAATTTTGAAAACTAGTGTGACAGAGTTATTTTAAAAAATGTATTGTGTATTTGTTAAAAATTGCTATATTGTGTAAAATTTTCGGTTTTTTTTTAAAATTAATTTCTCTTTTACAATAAATACCGAAGCCCATCTTCATATGTTGATCACATCTATTTCCTGATTTTTAAATCAGATTCCTCTCTGATTTTTAGATTAAACTATTTCTATACAGTTTGAGAAAAAGAATTATTTTAGCACGTGTGGTTATATTAATTATGTTATAATTAAAAAAAACTTCTAAGGGACAAATTTTAAAAATGATCCAACTTGTACATAAACAAAGTATACAACAGTTACAAAACAATTTTAATTTAGTGTCATAGGAGATTCTAGCAAATCAGAATATTGATTACAATAAGAATCCCAATAAAACATTATAAAAACAAATATTCAGTAAGATTTAATTTCGACTTCTTCATTTAATACAAAAATGATTTTAAAAGAATGCTATAAAACTTATGAAAAAAATCTAAGATATATTCATAGTATAATTATATTTGTATCTCAAAAAGCTACACGTTGGTACCAACTGACACTATCCGTAGTAAATGCAAACATTCTGCACAGCGTCAACAGGGGATGCCAATGTTATCTGCACACAATAGGGTTTAGTATCTCTAAACGACTCATACGTGTGCTTTAGATATAATTTGGATTAGAAGTGTATACCGGGATGAAAGAGAGAGTAGAATGCCAAGCCCATTTGCGGACCATATGCTCCTAATCACTAAGATGGTATCTTATTGATCGTATCTAATCCGCAGGGATCCAAGATATACATTAGGTAATTAGTTATGAACATCACACTTGTAATTCGGTGTTTTGCAACATTTATTTACAAAAGTGCTGCTTCTTAAATATCTAGAAGCATGAATTATATTTATTTTCTGAATTAAGTTTTAGATGCATTCTATGAGTTAAATGTTTGGGCTTGTGTAGTAATAATATAAGGATATTTTTTCTATTTTAAATGAGCAAAACATGAAGAGGATGACTTGCTTATTTTTGTTATATATATTTTCTTAATTAAATATAATTCAATGTATTAATTTAGAGTGAGTATTTCTTGAGATTACTAGGCTAATATTTAAAACAAAATACACACAAAACTAAGCAGAATTTTTTTAATCTATCGGAGCCTCTGTGACGGGTTTTATCAGCAGTCCTTCAACTAATCCTCTTAAAGGAAATTGTTCTTTAAATATAGTTTGATTTTAAAAAACCCTGTAGAGATTACTTAAATTTTTACTAATATAAATGTGCTATTTAAACCTTGGAGAGGGATGCGTTAAGGAAAACCGTTAATCGCTAATCGTGACTTGAGAGTAGCAAGTCCATAATCAGTTGTTGTTCATCCTTACGCTATCCTTTGAGCTATAACTGCCATTCTGAAAAGTAGAAATAATAGATAAGCTGATTTAAAGAGAACTATAGCAGTTTAGGAAAGAACTGGCAAATGTTCAGTAAACGGATCAAGAGGTAACTGTACATTTGATAATCTTATAAATTAGATTATATAAGAAATTAATTAGGATTGCTCCTACGCTTATTAAACTAGGATTAATTATAATATATAAGACATAAAAATATTTTTTTACGATGTCTGCTTTTTTATTGACCCAAACTACCCCCGAAACTTTTGGGTTGCGACAACCTTATTAAAGTTGAAATAAAAAATTTTTTATAAAAGTGTGGACAAAACGATAAATAAAATTGTTTCGAATATTAAAAATGTCTAGAATGTGTGAAATAATTATAAAAAATGTTGCATGCTTCCGAGTACTTTATTACTAGTGCAGGCTATAATAATATTCATTTGGAAATTTAAAAATGTTTCATATTAAAAAATTTTATGTATGGAAAAAACATGTAAATCAAGATGTAATTAATATATTATATTTCATGTTATTTACTTATAAGTAAAATCATATCTATATCTGTCTATCGATCTACAGGGTGTTCTAGAATGAAACAAACTTTAAGAGGAAATAGGAGACATCACAAATGATTCGGATTGGTATAGGAGTTCAAGGTTGAAAACGTCTTCGTTCAGTGCTAGCTATCGTTGTTTAATAAAGCATTTAAGGAAAAAGGCAATCATTAATACAGTTATTTGAGCTGTCATCATCCAAAAGGGGATCTAGAACTAATTACAACGACCGAGATGGCAGAAATGCATCGAACTTAAGGATTGGCTGAAGGAAATGCACAAGCAGCTAAAAAATTGTGTCTTGAAAGGTACCCACAGAGCGATTCACTGGACCACCGGATAATTGCTAATTTTCATCTTAATTTGTGTGAATATGGATCATAACGAGATAAGAAGCATAGTGAGAGCTGGCAATGAGAGATTCGAACTCCCAAAATGGTACTCGGATTCCTTCGAACGGTATCCAGCACATTTTGTCCATGCAGGGAACAACATTTTGTCCCTTGGATGCTCGTGCTTTTCCTCCTGCCAATTCGTAAATCAGGTGCTTATCTGCCAGCTCGGTGTTTATAAAACGTTCCAGACTCCTCTGTGGGCGATGATGTCTCGAATGACTATGTACTGCTCGTCTATTTCCTTAAATGCTCTTGTGTACAACGCCACCAAGCGCCGAACGAAGACGTTTCCTACCATGGGTTATTATGCAAATCAGATTCCATGCGACGCGCCAATATACCCCCTGTGACACCCTTTACCTCTCTCTATATATATACATACACTCAAGAGCCAAAACATTATGACCACCTCTACACTTTGCAATGAACTCGCCTGGATGACGTGGAGGGCACGTGATCAGGTGGAAGTGGTATTTAACTGCTGCTGGAGATTCTGAAGAATCATTCTTTCCCTTACTTCTGTGTGTGATGGGAAAGGCTGCGAATCTAAGCGACTTCGATAGAGGGCAGATTGTGTAATGGCTCGAAGGCTCGGAACAAGTATTTCCGAAACTGCACGACTCGTGGGTTGTTCGCGATCTACAGTTGTTAGTACTTATGCAAAGTGGAGGAATGACGGTGAAACCAGCAGTAGACGACATGGTGTTGAACGTCCACACGCTATCAAAGAAAAAGGTCGTCGGAGACTGTTTCGCATGATGAAGCAAAACCGGAGCCAAACAGTGACTCAGCTGACAGCTCAATGATATGCAATGGCCAAGTAGAATAGTATTGGAGCACACTGTTCAACGGAAACTTTTGGATATGGGGCTACGCAGCAAACGTCCCACTCGTGTGCCTTTGCTGACCATGCGTCATCACCACCTGCGTCTGCGCTGGGCCTGAGAACATCGCGACTGGTTCATGGATAAGTGGGAGAGAGTTTCCCTCTCAGAGGAGTCACGGTTTGTCTTTCATTACGCCGATGGCCGTGTCAAAATACGCCATCTTTCAGGGGAACAGTTGCTCCCTCAATGTACCGTAGGTCATACACAGGCCGGTGTTTGTAGTATTATGCTTTGGGGGACGTTCACTTGGGTGTCTCTGGGACCCGTGGTTGTGGTAGAGCAGACCATGAATGCTACATGTTATCTGAACATCATTGGGGACCAGTTGTACTCTTACATGGCCTTTGTTTTTCCAGCTGGAAATGGAATGTTCCAACAGGACAACGCCCCATGTCACTAGGCTAAAATTGTGTTGGAGTGGTTCCAGGAACATGATGCTGAATTCCAAATAATGTCCTAGTCACCTAACTCACCGGATCTCAATCCGTTAGAACATATTTGGGATGTCATGGGACGGCAGCTCAGAGTTCAAATTCGCAATATCTCGTATTTGAGTGACCATTGCTTAAACATCTGGTACAATCTGTCTCCGGCCATTTACCGAGGACTTGTGGCATCCATGCCAAGGCGGGTTGAAGCTGTGTTGCGCGCCATAGGTGCGCCAACTCGTTATTGACAGATGGTCATTATGTTTAGGCTCTTGAGTGTATATGTATTTATATATAAATATATATATGTATACATACATATATATATATATATATATATATTATATGAATAATTAATAATCATCCAAACAAGAAAAAAAATTGAAATTCGATGATAAACCAGACATAATATTTTAAAAAGGATGTACTAGAAATCAAAATATAAAAATATGGATAATACAGAATTATAAACATTGCTGACTTGGACAGCTCTTATATTAAAAATAATTCATATAAAAATGGGGTTAAATATATATATATATATATATTCTACTATAGAGACATATAAATCATTAGAACACTAAATAGAAAACAGACAAAATCAGAACATGGAATAAAAATCGATATTAGAAATAAAAATTTAATAGAATTTAAAAATATATATCAATGCTGCAGTGTTATAAACATGGCTGACTTAGGACAGCTATTATACATGAAGTAATTTATATAAAAATTTTGGTTTAACATGTTTCTTGGACAGCCAACCTTCCTCTTTTTATGTTAATAATACTGAACGAAACAAATATAAATGATGTATCGAAAATAATGTAAAGAATCTCTAAGTCCATTACAAAAAAAAGTTAACTTACCCAAAATTTCACTCAAAAATGCATAGCTCGTCCTGAATTTGAATACAATAAAGTTATTGCGAGATTCTGGACCCAAATGCAAATTCAAAGCATGGTATTGGCTGAATAGCAACACTTAGCAAAATTAAATAGCACATGTATAAATACTTCCATTACTTCAGGGAATCTAGAATTATATTTGTATCTGTGCATAAAGAGTATTACTATGTGTTAAACTAAAACTAGAGGAATAAGTAATTTTTGTTATAATTTGAATATGCAGCTAATTATAAGTATATCTAAATAGAAAAACAGACAACATAATAATAATAATAATAAGCTATTAGTATTCTAAGGAATTTAATCATTACTATTTAGAATTTCATTATACAAGTAACTATTAATAATGTATTTATATATACAGTCGACTCGCGTTAATTCAAACCTTCGATAATACGAACCTCTCGCTAATTTAAAGTAGATGCTCAGCCCCATGAAAAACTCTTGATATTTCGAACTAAAACGCTACGTTTTGCTACACTCGATATTTCAAAGTAAAATCTGCGGCTGGCCAGACTACAAAAGACGATAATTCAAAGTTATCTTATATAGCTCTCGACAATTCGAACATTCATTATCATGTACAGTCCTGTAGCAAAGAAGCCGGAGCTCGCATTTTTTGTGTTACATTGTCTCACGTGCCTTCCATGTAACGTAGCCCATTTAATCACTATTTGTCTTCCATCCCTTATTTGTGATTCCCGGATCCTCAAGCAAAATGACACTTTTTTTTGTTTTCCTTCTTCAAATGGACAATAGACCGTCCGCACTTGCTTTCAGCCGTCCATATCTTTCTTTGAACACGTGGTCTTACTACATATTTGTTCCGAAAGGATGGTTCTCTATTATGAACGAGAGATGTGTAGGATTGTGTGTTTTGCAATTGTGTGATTTTGACATGATGATTTATGACTCATCTGCATGACTTATGGCTTGGACACCAAAAAGAGCCTTGGCCGGACTGGACCCTGCCTTGAAGAATCAATGGTGTTGTGAAAAGTGTCTGAGGCAACCGAAAGCAAATTAAATAGGTTTTTTTCGTCAAAAAAGATTAATTATGTACAGTATGTATTCTTTTAATAATTGTTTTTAATACATAAATGTGTTCTTTAATACAGGACTTCTAACATGTGCATAATATTTATCCTGTATAATATGTACTTTTCATAAATGCTTTAAAATAATTCTGTTAGAAAAAAATTCTCTTCATGTATTTTGGGAGATTTTTTCTACCCTCTTGATATATATATACAAGGTTGAGTTGGAAAATAAGTTTTCCTGTCGACTGTGGTCAGAGTTGTGCATGAAAGTCAAAGACTAAGATTGAGACATTAAAGAAAAGACATAACTTATTTTCCTCTTTACCTAGTACATTGAGTAGTCCTACCACTTGATAAGCTTCAAAAACCCCTCCAGAAAAACTCAGGGTTTTAGTTACGGAAGAAGCGTTTAACGTCTTGTTTGACTTCAGCATTGCATCCAAAGCGGCTTCAAGCGAGATTCTTCTTTAAAGCCAGAGGCTGATGGAATCTATTTGTTGAGAGATCAGGAGTGTATGGTGGATAGTGTAGGAGCTCCCAGCCAAGAGTTGCAAAACGATTTTGTGTCGCTGTGACCGAGTGTGGTCTCGCACAGTCATTCACAGAGCGCTAGATCTGCTACGCCCAGGCAGCTTCTTCCGAATCATCTCTTACATTTTCGACAGGGTGTTACAGTACCGCGTAGGTACTGCAACACTTTGGTTTCAACCGCCAAAAAGTCCAAACAAAAGTAAAGGCTCCTTCCGTATACAAAGCCCTGAGATTTTCCACCAGGGTTTTTTGAACATTATCAAGCGGTATGACAAATGTCTAACGTACTTGGTACTTAAGGGGAAAAATAAAGTTATGTCTTATCTTTAATGGCTCACATTCTATGTTTTAACTTTTATACACAACACTGACCTCAGTCGACAGGGGAAACTTATTTTCCTATCCACCCTCATATATATATATATATACTAGCTGTTACCCGCCCGCTTCGCTGGGTATTTCATGATGTTTTATAAATTTTTACTGCTTATATATATGTATAAATTATTGATATCTAAGTCCTAGCATTAAGAATTCGATTGTATTGAAAAATATACTTAGACCTGTAACTGTCACCTGTTGATAAATAAAAAGGCAGAACTCATCTAATTTGTATTTTCTAAAAATCTCTAAAATTGAAGCATAGAATGATGTTTGCTCTTTCGTAACTCAAAAACCAAGTGGATTCCGCAAAACCAATTTTCGGGTGGATCTCTACTCCGTAAATTGAACATGCAAGCCAAATTTCAAGTCTAAATCAAACAGAAAAAAGCAAAAGTTTTACTATAATATCCCCGTAATCCCGTTGAGAGCCGTTTTCCAAAATTACCGCTCTTAGCGGATTTCAATTCAACAAAAGAAAATGCAAACCAAATTTCATTATTATAGTCCTTGTAGCTCGAAAAAAGTAATTTTTTTTGTCAATACGTCCCAGTAACCCCTGCAACCCCCAGAACTTGATTTGCTTAAAATTTATTCTTAGTGGATCCCTATTCAACAAAAGAAACATGCTTAAAAATTTCAAGTATATGGGTCTAACAATTAAAAACAGGAATTTTTTTCTGTAACTCCTCTTGACCCTCGCAAACATCTTTAGGGGTCAATTTTCATTTTACTCTTTGTTAGAGGAACTCTATTTCATGAAAGGAACATGCCTACCAATTTTCAAGCAGGATGATCAAGTAGTTTAAAAATGGAAATATTTATCGATTACGCCTCTTAATCTCCCGAAATTAAACTTGGTAGTTGATATTCGCGAAACCCATTTTGTAGCGGTTCTCTACTTTACGAAAGGAATCTGCTTATCAAATTTCAAGACTGTACGTCTAACAGTTTAAAAATGGGGATAATTGTCTATAACGCCACTTGAGCCCCGCAAGCCACTTCTAGGTCTGTTTTCACAAAACCCATTTTGTAGGGGAATTGCACTCTATGAAAGGAATCTGCTTAGCAAAATTTGAAGACTGTGCGTCCAATTAATTAAAAATGCAAAAAAATTATCAATAACGCCCCTTGAACCCCGCAACACCACCTAGGGGTCGATTTTCACAAAACACATTTTGCAGTGTATTTCTATCCTATGAGAGGAATCTGCTAACCAAATTTCAAGACTGTGAGTCTAATAGTTTAAAAAAAGAAATAATTATTTATATCTGCCCTTAACCCCCGCAACACCCTTGGGGTCAATTTTCTCCAAACCCGTTTTGTAGCGGATATTTACTCCATGAAAGAAACATTCCTACCAATTTTCAAGCAGGTAGGTCAAATAGTTTAAAAACGAAAATATTTATCTCTTACGCCACTTATTCCCCTGCAACGCCACTTAGAGGTCTGTTTTCACAAAACCTTCTTATAGCTGATCTCTACTCTATGAAAGAAATCTCTTTATCAAATATAAAGACTGTGCGTCTAATAGTTTAAAAATGGAAATAATTATCTATAACGCCCCTTAAGTCCCTCAACGCCACTTGGGGCAATTTTCACGAAACCCATTTTTAGCGTATCTCTACCTATGAGAGGAATCTGCTTACTAAGTTTCAAGACTGTACGTCTAATAACTTAAAAATAGGAATTTATAACGCCCCTTAAACCCCCGCCCCGCAACACCCTTGGGGGTCAATTTTCCCAAAACCCATTTTGTAGCGGATATTTACTCCAGGAAAGAAACTTACCTACCAATTTTCAAGCAGGTAGGTGAAGTAGTTTAAAAACGGATATATTTATCTATTACGCCCCTTAATCCCCGCAACGCCACTTAGAAGTCTGTTTTCACAAAACCCGTTTTGTAACTGATCATTATTCTACGAAAGGAATCTATATATCAAATTTAAAGACAGTGCGTCAAATAGTTTAAAAATGGAAATAATTATCTATAACGCCCCTAAGCCCTGCAACGCCACTTGGGGGTCGATTTTCAGCAAACTCATTTTGTAGCGGATCTCTACTCTCTGAAAGGAATCCGCTTACCCAATTTCAAGATTGTACATCAAGTAGTTTAAACATGGAAACAATTATTATTAAAGCCCTTAACCCCCGTAACGCCCTTGCGTTTCGAATTTCGGAAAATCCTTTCTTAGCTGATGTCTACTCTATCAAAGGAACATGTCTACCAAATTTCAAGTCTGTAGGTTGAATAGTTCCAGAGATTTCGTGATTAGTCAGTCAGTCAGTCAGTCAGTCAGTCAGTGAGTGAGTCGCTTTTCTCCTTTATATATATAGATAAAAGTCAATGTTATAATCATTGCTCCCAGATTGTTATTTGATATGAATCAAAAGATTAAATCAGCATCCAAGAATATGTCCAGAAATTCAAACAAGATAAAAAAAATAAATCGAAAGTAAAGAGAAAGTATTAATTGATGATGCAATATTTTGGCGACTCATCAGTTATGGCGAAGGAAAAAATAAATATGAATGAAATCATGGAGCAAGTTTAGCAATGGAAGAAGTGGTTTAGGGACAGATTTCATACACAAGTCATTATATAGGAACATTTTCTGATTAAATACTCCCTTTGAATGCGATAAAAAAAACTATTTTTTCACATTTCTTGTGTTATGTTAAAAGGAGAAAATAGATTTATGTAAAAAAAAAAATTTTTTTTCCAATTGCTTGAAAATTTTAAGAGACCTGAAGGAATATAAATTCATTATGTTCGTTAATTACGAAGTTCTAAATAACTAAATACAGGGCAAAGTTATCTTTTTAATCAAAAGGCCAATGTTTTTTTTATCCTACCTAGTTTGTGTGATCAGAGAGAAAATCATTTCGTTTCATAGGAAGAAGAAGCTATGAATGCATTCTAAAGTTCAATCACTATAAGTATGCATCTGTTTTTAGCTAATATTTCGCTATAATTTGAAAATGTTAAATAAATTGCCGAAGGAATTTATCAACGATTAAAGTAATGTATTACGTATACAAGAGACAATTTTTTTTTAATTAGACAAATTTATAGAAACATTTTTAGGATGCATTCAAATTAAGAAAAAGCACCATTTAGGAGCATTAATCAACCAAACAATATTAACGAAGTGTTTGGAAAAAAATAATTAAATTAGTACGCACCCCCATAAATTGTTCAAAAGGCTTAAAAATATTCCATTGGACTTATGAAATATTATTTTTTATAATGTCTGTCTTGTAAAAAAAAAGTGCATCAAGATATTTTTTACAGTATATTAAACGGCGTATTTTCATGCATTAACTGAAATCTTAAGAAATTACAGAAGAGTAGAAAATAGATACCTTCCAAAAAAACTATTTGAAATGAAAATGAATTGTCTTTAGCTCTTCAAATATAGCTCTATCTTTTCTTGACTCCACGCATGCGAGGATCGCGAAAGTCGTTCTCCGGGTGGAGTCTGTGGCGCTGAACCGGAACATATAAAATATGGAATGGCTTATAGAAAATATCTGTTAGACATTTGCTGGTTATGACCGGATACAGCCGGAATTTCGCTTGTTTGGGGCACCGTACATTGACGGACCCCGAGCACTGACCCGCCGAAATGGGTCTCCTCAATTTTTAATTTGTTGCTCTGAAAAAGTCCTATTACCCTATTTTCTAAAACTCATATGAACGAACCATCCAATGCCACGGATTATTATACCTTGATAAAACAGATAATTTCAGTAAGTGAGTGAATGAATATTAACGTCGCACTATTCAGTTAGACGAAGTCTTTTGGCGACGGACATTACAATTTTGAACCATGATCGAGGATGACACCTGAATTGGCATCCCCCTCTCCTAAATACCCCACCACATCAACGGGGGGGGGGGAGGTTTGAGCCTCGACACGTTTAACGTGCATCGACCTCGCTTTGAACGGCGAGTCTTCAGCGGTACTAGACTCGAACTCATGACACGCCGCCCTCGAGTTCGTTGCCTTGACCACTAGGTTGCTGCGGCCACAATTTCGCTGTGAAAAAAACGGAAAAGGAACACATTCGAAAAGGCCGGGAAACTGGTAATTATATTATGTATTAAATAACAGTAATTAGATAAACAATTTACACACGCATAATTCAATCATCTATATATATAAAGGAGAAAAGCGACTCACTCACTGACTGACTGACTGACTGACTGACTGACTGACTGACTGACTGACTGACTGACTAATCACGAAATCTCTGGAACTATTCAACCTACAGACTTGAAATTTGGTAGACATGTTCCTTTGATAGAGTAGACATCAGCTAAGAAAGGATTTTCCGAAATTCGAAACGCAAGGGGCGTTACGGGGGGTTAAGGGCTTTAATAATATGTTTCCATGTTTAAACTACTTGATGTACAATCTTGAAATTGGGTAAGCGGATTCCTTTCAGAGAGTAGAGATCCGCTACAAAATGAGTTTGCTGAAAATCGACCCCCAAGTGCGTTGCAGGGGCTTGGGTGGCGTTATAGATAATTATTTCCATTTTTAAACTATTTGACGCACTGTCTTTAAATTTGATATATAGATTCCTTTCGTAGAATAATGATCAGTTACAAAACGGGTTTTGTGAAAACAGACTTCTAAGTGGCGTTGCGGGGGATTAAGGGGCGTAATAGATAAATATATCCGTTTTTAAACTACTTCACCTACCTGCTTGAAAATTGGTAGGTAAGTTTCTTTCCTGGAGTAAATATCCGCTACAAAATGGGTTTTGGGAAAATTGACCCCAAGGGGTGTTGCGGGGCGGGGGTTTAAGGGGCGTTATAAATTCCTATTTTTAAGTTATTAGACGTACAGTCTTGAAACTTAGTAAGCAGATTCCTCTCATAGGGTAGAGATCGCTAAAAATGGTTCGTGAAAATTGCCCCAAGTGGCGTTGAGGGACTTAAGGGGCGTTATAGATAATTATTTCCATTTTTAAACTATTAGACGCACAGTCTTTATATTTGATAAAGAGATTTCTTTCATAGAGTAGAGATCAGCTATAAGAAGGTTTTGTGAAAACAGACTCTAAGTGGCGTTGCAGGGGAATAAGTGGCGTAAGAGATAAATATTTTCGTTTTTAAACTATTTGACCTACCTGCTTGAAAATTGGTAGGAATGTTTCTTTCATGGAGTAAATATCCGCTACAAAACGGGTTTGGAGAAAATTGACCCCCAAGGGGTGTTGCGGGGGGTTAAGGGCAGATATAAATAATTATTTCTTTTTTTAAACTATTAGACTCACAGTGTTGAAATTTGGTTAGCAGATTCCTCTCATAGGATAGAAATACACTGCAAAATGTGTTTTGTGAAAATCGACCCCTAGGTGGTGTTGCGGGGGTTCAAGGGGCGTTATTGATAATTTTTTTGCATTTTTAATTAATTGGACGCACAGTCTTCAAATTTTGCTAAGCAGATTCCTTTCATAGAGTGCAATTCCCCTACAAAATGGGTTTTGTGAAAACAGACCCAGAAGTGGCGTTGCGGGGCTCAAGTGGCGTTATAGACAATTATCCCCATTTTTAAACTGTTAGACGTACAGTCTTGAAATTTGATAAGCAGATTCCTTTCGTAAAGTAGAGAACCGCTACAAAATGGGTTTCGCGAATATCAACTACTAAGTTTAATTTCGGGAGATTAAGAGGCGTAATCGATAAATATTTCCATTTTTAAACTACTTGATCATCCTGCTTGAAAATTGGTAGGCATGTTCCTTTCATGAAATAGAGTTCCTCTAACAAAGAGTAAAATGAAAATTGACCCCAAAGATGTTTGCGAGGGGTCAAGAGGAGTTACAGAAAAAAATTCCTGTTTTTAATTGTTAGACCCATATACTTGAAATTTGTTAAGCATGTTTCTTTTGTTGAATAGGGATCCACTAAGAATTAATTTTAAGCAAATCAAGTTCTGGGGGGTTGCAGGGGGTTACTGGGACGTATTGACAAAAAAAATTACTTTTTTCGAGCTACAAGGACTATAATAATGAAATTTGGTTTGCATTTTTCTTTTGTTGAATTGAAATCCGCTAAGAGCGGTAATTTTGGAAAACGGCTCTCAACGGGATTACGGGGATATTAATAGTAAAACTTTTGCTTTTTTCTGTTAGATTTAGACTTGAAATTTGGCTTGCATGTTCAATTTACGGAGTAGAGATCCACCGAAAATTGGTTTTGCGGGAATCCACTTGGTTTTTGAGTTACGAAAGAGCAAACATCATTCTATGCTTCAATTTTAGAGATTTTTAGAAAATACAAATTAGATGAGTTCTGCCCTTTTTTTTTATCAACAGGTGACAGTTACAGGTATAAGTATATTTTTCAATACAATCGAATTCTTAATGCTAGGACTTAGATATCAATAATTTATACACATATATATAAGCAGTAAAAATTTATAAAACATCATGAAATACCCAGCGAAGCGGGCGGGTAACAGCTAGTGTATATATATTCCCGTTTCGAAAGAGTGAAATATGTTTCGCGAAATCTATCCAATTCGAAAGGAGAGGTTATTACTCTTCAGAAGGGTATTTTAGTAAATGTGTGTAATGAGAACAAATATTCAAATACGTAATGCATTGTTTATGCTGCTAAAATTTTTTTTAGAAATATCGGGGCATGGAAGAACCGTAAACATGGAAGAACACATAAAATGTTAACCACATTTTTATATACATACCACATATTACGCACGGCATTTTTGACATCAAACGATTAAAAATTCGTACAGAAGATTAACGGTTTAAAATATACATTCTTCAAGAGAACGGGTAAAAAAAAAAAATTCTACGAACGGAAGTCAATTCGTACGGCACATTATAAACACAGAGAAAAAAAAATATCGCATGTCCTTTTATTACCCTATATACACTTCGTACATAAAAAAACTTGTTCGAAACTTCATATATTAGGCACTTTTTATAGAGAGAGAGTCTTTATTCGAAAAATCTTCTTTTCACTAAAAAAATTGTTAAAATGATACTGTAACGAAAAATAGACTTTCAGATGTCCAAATATTAAGGAATAAACTTGCAATAAAAAATATTTTTATTCAATATCAACTGAATTAAAGTTTAAATTTTTTTTCTAAAAAATTAGGAAATTTTTAGTTAATATGAAAATTTTTAATCAGAATTCAATTTCTGTCAATTTATTAAGATCATCATTAACAACTCAACATTGCAATTTTAAAAAAGAACATTTACTATAAGAAACAATGTTTCTAACATCAATTGCTTAGAGGCCATGGTAGCCTAGTGGTCAAGGACTCGTGGTTGGTGTGTCATGAGTTCGAGCCCAGTGCCACTGAAAACCGGCCTTGTAGGGGAGCGATGTACGTTAAATCAGTCGAGAGCTCAAACGTCCTCCCTTGGTGTAGTGTGGTATTTAGGAAAGGGTGTGAAAGCTCAAGCGACGTCCTCATCACGTGACCATGGTTCAAAATTACGAGGTCCGTCGTCAAAAGCACTCATGTAGCTGAACAGTGCGACGTTAATATCCACTCACATGAATTACTCGGCACGTATGACCGAAAAAGGAGTTTTCACACAATTAATTTCTAATATAATCCTGTTTGACATTTGTATATCGCATAGTTCAGTAGATTCGCATTTATTGTAGAATCATTTATACGCAATACTGGAACAAAATATTAGAGTAATGAAAACAATAACGTAGATGCAACCGAGCTCCAATGATATATTCCAAGAAATAATATAGAATATTATTATTCACGAGAATCCGGTAAGACTTTTTAAAGATAAAATGCAACCCTTAAAGAAGAATACGAAGAAAACATATTGAGGTTACTTTTGCATTCAATAAACAATATTTTATAATTCTTTGAAATCTGAAAATATCACGACCGAGAAAATGCAATTGGAGTATCTCATTGCAGACAAAAACACGTTCGTATGAAGAAACAATTATAATTGTACTAATACTTTCACAATCAGAAAATCACATACGCCATTCCATTCATTAGAAATTATTATGAAAAGCTTTAAAAAAAATTTAATTTTGACGAGTAGCAATTTATGTCGATTATTTTCACTAAAATCAAAAATTTATAAAAACTCGAACCAAGTTTCCTAAGTTTAAAAAATAAGAAAAATAATACTGATAAATTTTTAGCCTTAACCATCTAGAAATTATCAGTTGAATAAAAAAATGAAGAAAGAAAAAAGGGTCCGATAGATGATCGTCATCACATTGAACCCAGTAGCATATAAATTCACTGTATTTATAGTTTAAAAAACATTTTAATCTTTTATACAAAATATAACAAAAGTTACAATTACAAATTACACCTGCACAAAATTTCATGTTTTAGAAAACAATAAATAGTCTTTCGACAAAATCGATAGAGTGCGAATATTACGAGAGAATCTTACTGTGTTCCTATGTAAGAAACATTAAGAATGTAATTCACTTGGCCGACCCCCAAACCTCGGGACCCGGATCTGTATCGGTCCGTGAATCAAATGGTACCGGGCCGCCCAAGGAACATTCAATTATTTCTAATATATTTATTGTGGGGCATTTTTCTCGAGTTGGCGTGACATGGAAAACACTTTATATTAATTTTTTGGTGCAACTCTATTTTATTCCGAAGGCATAGATAAATACAAATCAATGCAAATTATTAAATTAAAATAAGCTGAAAGGTAAACAATCAACATCCAACCCCCTCAGCGGGCCGCTCTAAAATTATCGATACCAGCTCAGTGTCATCCTTGTCATTTGGCGTGGCTCAAAAGTACGAACTACGCCGTCATTAGACCTCAGGTAGCTTCGAAAGGTGACGTTAATGAACAATGAATGCTTAATGAATCGAGCCAACAATTGAGAAAATAGTGTTGTCCACCATTTGAAACACTTTCAATCACTCCTTTGGAAAGCACCTCCGCTAGCTTCTTTCTTTTCGCTTCATTTGAAAGCAATGTAGAATTTTCAAAGCCCCTACCGCAAATCATTACAATTTTTGATTTCTAATTGTTCCTCTGTTCGAAATACTAATACCGTCATTTACTTCGCCGATGCTCTAAGTCAGTGATCCCCAAACCACGGGACCTACACCGGTCTGGGGATCAAACGGCCACCCAAAGAACATTCATTTATTTCTATTCTATTGACTGTGGTGCATTTCTCTCGAGTGGGTGGGACATGGAAAACACTTTATATATTTCATTTTAAAACACTTAGTATGCATTTTTGGGTGTAATTGTATTTTATTCTGAAGGCGTAGATAAATACAGCTAAATTCAAATTATTAAATCATAACAATCTAAAAAATAAACAATCAACGCCCAACCCCTTTAGCAGTCGCGGTAAAATTATCAGTTCAAGTGTTATCCTCGTCACTTGGCGTGGCTCAAAGTACGAGGTCCGCCGTCATTAGACCTCGGGTAGCTTCGAAAGGTGACGTTAATGAACGACGAGTGATTAATGAATCGAGCAAACAATTGATAAAATAGTGTTGTCCAACATTTGAAACACTTTCAATCGCGCCATTGGAAAGCACCTCCGTTAACTTCTGTTTTTTTTTTTTCTTTTCGTTTTCTTAAAAGCAATGTAGAATTTTCAAGAATTTAGCCACAAGTAATTACAATTTTTATTGATTTAGAGATATTTCTTGCATGGACTGACTACACTAAATTCCCGAACGTAGTACGTAAAAAATATGTTTTGTCAATAGGATTTTATAAAATACTCTCATTGCATACAAATATTATTTTGCTTCTTTATTTTCTCTTGATTTGTATAATCTGTTGGGTTCGAAATTAATTTCGCTTACGAAAACTCAATTTTTTTCCAGAAAAATATATGAGCAAACATATAATTACATTATTTTATTACTGTTTCACAAATATTTTTTAATTACTATTGACACGTAGGAATGTATATACTGTTAAATAAAGCATTTTAGAGGAATAACATTCATGAAAATTTGACGAGGACTCTAGAGCATTTAACCTTGTCGAACACCGAAGTTGGTAAAATAATTTAATTGAATATTCAATTAAAAGTCATAGAAACAAATAAAAAAAATCCCTTTACAAATGGTAAAAAAAAAATGCATCATAATCCATTTCTTTTTTAAAGCAATTTCAATGCCATTGCTAAATTAGATAGCTCGAATACAGAAGTAGAAAAAGATAACATATGACATCGTAAATTTTTTTTAGAATGAACACAAATCTGTTTAAATGAATTATACTTTCCGTAAACGTGTTTGCTACGATTTCTCTTCAATAAATGCAACCCTTGCTCATTCCACTCGTTCGCCTAATGAAGTGTTTAAAACTTGTAAATCTCGTGCGTATGCTTCGCTGTACTTCTACATTTAGGTTATTTTAAAATATATCATACGGAAGACAGAGAAGCAAAACGATGATCGGGTTTTTATCTCGCAGAGGAGGAAGCAAGGGTGTCTTTCGATCTTTGATTTGAATATTGAACTGTCTTAAACACTGCGTTCGATTTAAATTTCTCTTAAAACGGTAAAATATGGATTTTTATATAATTATAGAATGTGTTCTAATAATCATTTATTTCATATATCAAATAAATCTGTGACATAAAGTTGGCGCACAAAATTATATTTAACGCTCTGAATAACTAAAAAAGGCGTCTGTAAGAGTTAATAATGTAAATTAGAGTTAAATTGCCGAACGGGTCGCAGTAAGACCATCCTGCATTCATCAGAATTCCAGGTCGGTGGATATTGAGTTCTGTTCTGAATTCTTCCACAGGCCGGTGAATGTCGTGCCTTGGTGGAATGAATATTACGCGACCCCACCGCATACACCGGGCGGACGGGTCGCGGTAAGACAATCCCGCATGCATCAGAACGTAAGGTCGGTGGGTTCAGAATCCTTCCAAAGTCCGGTGAATGTCGTGCCTTGGCAAAACGAACATTACGCTACTCCGCCGCATATACCGGCCGGACGGGTCGCAGTAAGACCAACCTGCATTCATCAGAATTCCAGGTCGGTGGATACAGAGGTCTGTTCTGAATTCTTCCACAGGTCGGTTAATGTCGTGCCTTGGCGGAATGAACATTACGCTACCCCACCGCATACACCGGGCGGACGGGTCGCGGTGGGCCATTCCGCATGCATGAGAACGTAAGGTCGGTGGATACAGATTTCTGTTCTGAATTTTTTCAAAGGCCGGTGAATGTCGTGCCTTGGCGTAATGAACATTACGCTACTTCGCCGCATATACCGGCCGGACGGGTCGCAGTAAGACCATCCTGCATTCATCAGAACGCAAGGTCGGTGGATACAGAGTTCTGTTCTGGATTCTTCCACAGGCCGGTGAATGTCGTGCCTTGGCGGTAGGAACATTACGCTACCCCACCGCAAAACAGGGCGGCGGGTCGCGGTAGACCATCCCGCATGCATGAGAACGCAAGGTCGGTGGGTTCAGAATACTTCCACAGTCTGGTGCCTTGGCAAAATGAACATTACGATTTCCCGCCGAATTTACTGGGTGGACGGGTCGCTGTGGGCAATTCCGCATGCATAAGAACGTAAGGTCAGTGGATACAGAGTTCTGTTCTGAATTCTTCCACAGGCCGGTGAATGTCTTGCCTTGGCGGAACGAACATTACGCTACCCCACCGCATATGCCAGGCGAAAGGGTTGCGGTAAGACCATCCCGCATGCATCAGAACGTAAGGTCGGCGGTTCAGAATCCTTCCAAAGTCCGGTGAATGTCGTGCCTTAGGAAAACGAACATTACGCCACTCCGCCGCATATACCGGTCGGACGGGTCGCAGTAAGACCATCCTGCATTCATCAGAACGTAAGGTCGGTAGATACAGAGTTCTGTTCTGAATTTTTCCACAGGCCGGTGAATGTTGTGACTTGGCGGAATGAACATTACGCTACCCCACCGCATACACCGTGCGGACAGGTCGCGGTAAGACCATCCCGCATGCACGAGAACGCAAGGTCGGTGGATACAAAGTTCTGTTCTGAATTCTTCCACAGGCCGGTTAATGTCGTGCCTTTGCGGAACGAACAATACACTACCCCACTGCATATCCCGGGGGACGGGTCGCGGTGGGCCGTCCCGCATGCATAAGAACGTAAGGTCGGTGGATACAGATTTCTGTTCTGAATTCTTCCACAGGCTGGTGAATGTCGTGCCTTGGCGGAACGAACATTACGCTACCCCGCCGCATATGCCAGGCAAAAGGGTTGCGGTAAGACCATCCCGCATGCATCAGAACGTAAGGTCGGTGGGTTCAGAATCCTTCCAAAGTCCGGTGAATGTCGTGCCTTGGCAAAACGAACATTACGCTACTCCGTCGCATATACCGGCCAGACCGGGTCGCAGTAAGACCATCCTGCATTCATCAGAACGTAAGGTCGGTGGATACAGAGCTCTATTTTGAATTCTTCCACAGGCCTGTGAATGTTGTGACTTGGCGGAACGAACAATACGCTACCCCTCCGCATATACCGGGCGGACGGGTCGCGGTAAGACAATCCCGCATGCATCATAACGTAAGGTCGGTGGGTCCAGAATCCTTCTAAAGTCCGGTAAATGTCGTGCCTTGGCAAAACGAACATTACGCTACTCCGCCGCATATACCGGCCGGACGGGTCGCAGTAAGACCAACCTGCATTCATCAGAATTCCAGGTTGGTGGATACAGAGGTCTGTTCTGAATTCTTCCACAGGTCGGTTAATGTCGTGCCTTGGCGGAATGAACATTACGCTACCCCACCGCATACACCGGGCGGACGGGTCGCGGTAAGACCATCCCGCATGCATGAGAACGCAAGGTCGGTGGATACAAAGTTCTGTTCTGAATTCTACAGGCCGGTTAATGTCGTGCCTTGGTGGAACGAACAATACGTTACCCCACCGTATACACCGGGCGGACGGGTCGCGGTGGGCCATCCCGCATGCATGAGAACGTAAGGTCGGTGGATACAGATTTCTGTTCTGAATTTTTTCAAAGGCCAGTGAATGTCGTGCCTTGGCGTAACGAACATTACGCTACTCCGCTGCATATACCAGGCGGACGGGTCGCAGTAAGACCAACCTGCATTCCTCAGAATTCCAGGTCGGTGGATACAGAGGTCTGAATTCTTCCACAGGTCTGTTAATGTCGTGCCTTGGCGTAATGAACATTATGCTACCCCACCGCTTACACCGAGCGGACGGTTCGCGGTAAGACCATCCCGCATTCATGAGAACGCAAGGTCTTCGGATACAAAGTTCTGTTCTGTATTCTTCCACAGGCCGGTCAGTGGCGTGCCTTGGCGGTAGGAACATTACGCTACCCCACCGCAAAAAACAGGGCGGGCGGGTCGTGGTAAGACTAATCTGCATGCATCAGAACGTAAAGTCGGTGGATACAGAGTTCTTTTTTGAATTCTTCCACAGGCCGGTAAATGTCGTGAGTGGCGGAACGAACATTACGCTACCCCTCCGC
>BMAO01016478.1:0-22720 GCA_019973975.1 Trichonephila clavata | reverse complement strand
ATGATTTTTAAGTAAATTAAAAAATTAAAACTTATCAGTAATTATTTCAAACATTTTTAAAACGATTTAAGGGTCGTCATTCCTTGCAAAAAATATCCAATGTTTGCGCAGACACAGAAAATTGTACAAAATTCTTATATAAATATGTAATCTCAGGACTTTTTTTTTTCCTAATAGATTTAACAATACGAAGGGTGTTCCGAAAATAAGTTTTGTCACTTTTTTTTTTTTTGAAAGGGAAAATGGTACACCAAGTAAAACAAATAATTGTCATAAGAAAGTGCATCCGTCGTTGGTTCAGAGACGGAATGAGCGTCAATGGAAAAGAAGAGTTGAGCTGCGCAGATAGAGAAGAGTTGAGACAGTTGCAGCAGACCGGCGTTCCGGAGGTTATTCGATACATACCACGATGACAGACAGATAAGTGCTGACAACTGAGTTGCCAACAAAAGTGTGTGCTGTTATCCAGAATGAATGGACTTGAGACTAGTGTGTCGACACTTATGGACCAAGTATGGTGAAGACCAGGGACATTTTAAGACATGGGCCAGCGGGTCCAGGGCCTCGACCAATGGGGGCTCATCTCGTTCTCGACTCAACCTTAATAAGATCATGATTCGAATAATTTCAACAGTCAGGTGTTTTTTTCGGCTGTATTCTCTTTCACGCATATTCTCTTAAAACTGGGAAATTTTGGACAAAATGTCAACTGGCAACACGTGATGACCATCGTCCATGTATAGGCTAGGCTTAGGCCTACCCCATACTTCATCATAACTTATTCAGTCAAAAGGCGGCAGTCGGTCAGCAGTTTGTGCGATTGTAAGCTCACATTTATTTGTTTCGAGTAATTGTTTGTACGAGTATTTGGCAACGCATGCTATGTACTGTCTACATTGAAGAGTCATAGGTAGGGCCTGCATTTGTGTAAAGAGCCAGGATCTACTTTTGCGAGAAGCCAGCCTCAAGAAGTCTTAAGACGTCCCTGGTGAATACGTAGTGTCTCGCCAAATGATTGGTCGCTGGTGTTGAAGGAAGGAAAGAAAAGTGTGAAGGATAACGTCAAAGTGGATGTCCATACACAACCACGAATCAAAACAACATTGCAGCATTGCGACAATACTTTCAGGGCAGCGATTATTACCATAGTGCCTGCTTCAAACTGAATGCACTCTATGGCAAATATCTCAATGTCGGTAGTGATTAATGTAGAAAAATATAACAAGATACATAGTTCATGGTTTCATAGAGTATTTTCTTAGAAATAAAATTTCTGTGTGAGGAAAAATGACGAAACTTAATTTTCGGACATCCCTTTGTACATACATCAAGGTGAGAAATAGTATTTAAGAACAAAGCACAAAAAAATCCAAATTTAAAAAATAATTTTTTTATTTTTAAAAATACTATAAGCAACTGTCAGTCCTTAGCAATAAAATTACCATCAACTTATCAAATGTTCAGTTATCTAGTATCTGTTTTGCTAAACGGATTTATCTTTTATAATTTATTTTAAGATTCACTCTTAAAAAAGGAATTTTTTTCGTACTTAAAAAAGATTTTTCTGATTCAAAATTTGCTTGAATGCCCGATATTTTTATATTTTTATTGTATGCTAAAAAAGTTTTGTTGGTAATTTATATAAAAATTTAACATTTGAGGAAATATTTGGAACGTTTTTTCAAAAGAGAATTGATAAATAAAATTTTCTTTCTCTCTCTTTTATGGACAATGCAACTTAAACACTAAATGTCAATTTTTTTTTAAAAATCCTATGTTTGAATATGCGAAGAAATTTTATAAAAAGCATATCTTTAAATTTTAAATCACAAGGAACAATTTAAATGTATGTGGGGAAAACACATAAAATTATAATAACTCAAAAAGTAATTACTTTTTTCTTGTGATTCTTTAAAAAAAACGAACGTTATAAGAAAAAGGTCCGTATTGAATATAATAGATAAAATTAAAAGTAGAGATTTTAATATTTCTAAGTTTCCCATAACATTTTGTTTCTGTTTCCAGAGTCCACCTTCCAGAGAATATGCTGTTCCAGATGTGACGAAGAGCACCACTCCCACCCCTGTGGTCCCTTCTCATCCCCCACCGACCCCCTGAACAAGCCATCCTTCCCGCAGACGTTGCCCAAGCCCCTACAAAGCCCCCGTCCGAGAGGTACTATGCGGCCACGGATGTGGTCAAGATGCCCAACATACAGGGGGTCAGCGGAAACACCGTGTATGCTGTACCCAATGTTGACCTTCTGAGCCGTGATGACAACTCTGTGAGAGAAATCCCCGACACGACTGCACTACATTGAGAAACTTGGAGAAGGACAGTTTTGGTGAGGTGAGTAATGAGTGACAGGTTTTGCTTATGATATTGTAGTGGTATTGCTTTTCCAGTAGTATGCTGATGTGATCTTTCCTCTATAGGATAAGAAGATTCGTATTATTATCTAATAATAATAATATCGAGACTTAACACTACTGTTATAAAATGCACTTATTTTATTAATGCAATACAAGTATTATAATCACTTAAATATCTATCTGAAACTTATGAAAACCGTCTGTGATAAAACTTCTCAATAATCTTGCATTGAAAAAGTTAATTTTTGTCTATCAAACTTTGGTAACGTAAAACTTCTAATTTAAATTCGTTTGCACTTATTTAATATCGTTTAAACACAAAGTCGGAGTGTCATTACTTCAAGGTCAAAAGGTCATACCACTAACGGAGTCCTGTACTGAAATTTTACACCTTTCTTATTCAAAGATTTCTGCTGTATAATGGATAAGTTTAAAAGTGATAAAGATGCCGAAATAACAAGTAAACAATACAGCTATTATATATTTACACTCTAAATTAATGCCTTGTTCTCAACTGTCAGTTGTAGACTGATAGAGGTAATAAAAGTAATTTCCTTGCCTTGTTTAGTTGAAAATGTGCTGTACATTATGTCGTAATAAATATTTTAACCGGCTGACTGTTGGATTCATTTTTTGAAAATTTTGCCACGTTTCAAATAAAATTAAATGAAAGAAAAAATTGAAATTCACTCTCATGGGTTTTTCAGTAAATTGTTATAATTACCTAAACTGAATTTTATTTTTGTGATTTTGAAGTAGATCCAATTTATTGAAATTTATTAGAATATACTCATTTGTATCAAAGTTATGATACAAAAAGTTAAAATCGTCTGCTGTGGTTCTAACACAGGAGACGATAAAAAAAAAATTTTTAACAATTTTAAATTTAGTTGTTGGAGATCGTCTGTAATATATATATATTTTTCAAAAACTTCTAGTCTTTCACGCATGCTGTTTTAAATCAGTCATAGGTTTAATATCGAATATTTATTAATTAAAATAAACATTTAATTATTATACTGATTAAAAAAAGAATTCGAATATCGTTTTAATATTTTTATATGAACAGTTTTCAGAGTTTTTTTTTCCTAAGTGAAGAATTACAACTGTAATACAGTATTCAAATACATTTAATTTATCCGCATATGAATACAACACATTTCTTCTTTCAAAAGTAAATTAAAACTTTTAAATTATAACTTAGTTTTTAACTTCAAAAATAAATAATATCGTTTGCGCTACATGATAATTGATTGCTTATAATTCAAAATATTATTCAAAGAAAATATTTTACAAGGGTTCTAATTTATAAACCCTTATTTATAAATAAAAATTCACAAGATTCAAATAAATTTTATCTTTTTTGAAAGGTAATTTTAACTTTTACATTCGTATAAAATATTGGTTCAAACGCGCATTTTTTAAAAATCAATCTGTAATTAAGGAAAATTTTAAATGAATTTCTCACTGTACGTTTATTGTATCTATAGGTTTATGCATTTGATTAATTATTTTGTATTTATCCGCCATTTTATTGTGCTAAAAGTGTGACTTTTATTAAAAACTAATCCTTGATCGGTTACTACAGCTTATAAAAATTAACTAATACACATTCCCTACTAACAACTATCTAATACAAAAAAAGTTATTTCATTTTTAGAATTTTTTCAAAGAAATGTCGCATTTCAAAGGTTGTCTCGTGTATCAATTCCTCTAAGTCATTCATTTCAATAACAATTGTGATACAGTTCTTCCTAAGGCCTAAAACTTTCATTTGAGCAGCTCTGAAAGCTAAATAAACTTTAGGATTACAATTATGAAGGGAAAATGCCCATTAAATTGAAAGATCACTAAGAGAAATTTGATGCAATATTTGAACATCAAATTAGATTAGGAATTGTAATGAATAAATTTCTCCTCCTAATATATTTTATTATTAAACCTGTGCATTTACTTGACAGTAGTTTGAAAAATTAGAATTTTCTAATGAAAGATGCATAATTTAATTTCGCTTAATTTACATGAATCGAAATCTGTTTATAATTAAAGACTTAAAGTTTAAAAATAAGGTACATAATTTTTGCATACTTATATCAATTTCAAATATCTTTTAAAGTCCAAAGCATTATATAGAGCATGATAGACTATGACAACAGTACCATGTTCTGCAGTATGTAGAGCAATACTTTTAATGTCTATATCCTTTGAAGGGCTGTAGGGGAACTGTGCTTTTCATCTGTTTCATGCCTCCTCTAGTATTTACTAAGCAAAAAGGCTAAAACATTACGTAGTCTATGTTGGGTCCCTAAAATTGAAAATAATGTATTTGTGTAGAATAATTTAACCCTGGTCCTTAATTATATTATTTGCTATAGTGTGGCAACATGTTACATACAATATTCGTAGTACAGAAAAAGGACAAAAACTACTCAACTTTTGATTTAACGTTTATTGTGTTCTGTTTACATTTTCCCTGGCAAGCAGTTAGCTATTCATGTCTGCTATTGTGTATGCAATAGAGCTCTTTAGAAAAGATTAATTTAACTTTTAAATCATTTCCTCTTCATTCGGGTGACCAATAAGTAATGCCTTTTATTTACACATGATATTAAAAGCTAAATTTATCTTTAGTAAAGATCTATATTGCCGGGTATAATGTAAACAGATCACAATACACGTTAAATCAAAGTTGAGTAGTTTTTGTCCTTTCTCTGTACGAATATTGTATGTAACGTATCACCACATTGGTTTCAAAAAAAGTCATTGGATAGATTCTACTGGAGCTTAAAATTCACAATAAGTTTAAAATAATTTTCTATTTTGTAAGTTTTTAGAAGGTTATATAGTCGTTGTGTAGGTAAAACCCATTATGGCTGTCGATTTAAAAAAATATAACATTAACAATTATCCTATATCTTTTTTAACATATCCTTATGAATTTATTTCCCTAAACATGCATGTGATTATTAACATTCATTTGACAGTACGATCTATGAATCCTTCTAACTCACTAGCAATCATTGATATCTCCTTGTACCACTTGACACATTAAAGTGGCGGATAAAATTACCTAACTATCAAAGATCCCTTTCCCAAAAAAATGACGCTATATATCCTGTCCCAAGGTTCACTTGTGTGAGGCTGAAGGTATACCTGAACTCATTGATGTACCCTGTCTGGGGAGTAAGACTTTGGTCGCTGTCAAAACGCTGAGGAAAACGGCTTCAGAACAGGCCAGGTCAGACTTCTACAAAGAAGTTAAGATACTGTCCAGGCTTCGAGACACGAACATTGTGCACGTATTGGGTGTGTGCACAAAAGACGAACCTTTGTGCATGATTGTGGAATACATGGAAAATGGTGACCTCAACCAATTTTTGCAGCAACATGTGCCTGAAAACACAATGACCTCACCTTTCAAGCCAGCTGCTAATAAAGTACTCAGGTAGGTTTGTTCAGGCAGTTTCCCAAATCGCTTATTTTGCCATCGTATAACTCCCAAACATTCAAGAACAATTTCTTTTACCATTATCATTTATCTGGAAGTATTCCCTTGCGTACTATTTCTTTATATCCCTTTTCTCATGCGACATTTCTTTGAAATTAGATTTAGTTAATTATTTCAATATACCATTGGTTTTGGTTTAATTAAGTTTTTAACTCATTTCTCTGTCTTGTCGGTTTTTAAAAATTTTCTTTGCTGTTTTTTGGGGGCAGGGAGAAGTAGCTGTATTTTATACAGTTTTAGTGGGAAATATCCATCTTTCAAATCAGTCATTTATCTGAGGACATACTTTTATAAAATGACAACCCGGTTCGAAAACATTTTCAAATAGCTTGAATAAAATATTCTTAATCTGGAAATGATGAATGAAGTTAAGTCAAAAATTATTTGCACTTTTCTTCTACAATTTATATTAAACAAAGATAGTGTTAGCCGCATAATCATGCTTTGAGTTGAAAAATGTCTGTGGTCACGTGTGCTGAATTTAATCACTTCAGCTGTCGTCTAGCTACAACAGCCTTGTCCACTCCGCCCTCAGATTCCGCCAAAGAAGAACAACGAGTAGTAATCGGATTTTTATGGTCGGAGAGTGTGGAAGGTGCTGAAATTCACCAGAAACTTTTGTCACAATACCTGGGATGGGCCTTATCTCGCAAAAGAGTTTTTTGCGAATCGAAATGTTTAAAAGTGGAAGAATTAGCGTCACACAAATAGAGGGAACTAGACAACCTCGACCACCGACAGCAACATTCAGCAAGCCCGAGAGATGGTAATAGCAGATAGGTGAGTTACCATCGATGAGAGAAAATCTTGTTTAAACATCAGTCATGTCTTTTCCTATCAAATTATTAGTTATTATCAAATCTGCGTATCAAATTGTTGCTCAAATTCCGAAAAGCGTGTTTGTGATGGGTACCACTAACACTTACCGCATCAGAGTCAGCAGATTGGGCTTTGAAGCCCTGGAACATCCTCACTACAGCCCATATCTCACTCTATCTCTCTCTCTCTCTCTCTCACACTGACTTTCATCTCTTTGGAATGCTCAATGAAGCTTTGAGAAGTCGTCGATTTGGAATGTGGTGCAAAAATGACTTCACGACCAACCTAAAAACCTTCTACCAAGAAGGCATACGGAAGCTTGTGGCTTGCTGGACCAAGGGCATTGCTGAAAGAGGAGACAATATCGAAAAATAATTCATCTGCTGTACATTTATCTTTGTTTAATAAAGTTTAGAATTAAAAGCGTAAATGTTTGACAAACATCAGTAATATAGTATTCAGTATAAACAAGAGCGAAAATAAGTGTCAAGAAAATAATTATATAAGAAATCATTTTATTATAAATTAAATTATTTCTTATTTTATTTTGCTAAATAAATGGAATCAAATACTTATCTAAAGAAGTATTTAAGAAATTATTCCCTGAATCATTTTTTTTTTTTAGTTTTTAATAAATTAAAGACGATTTTATATTTTTATACATTAAAATTATTTTTCAATTTTAATCATAGCATGTAATGAAGGCTCTGTTTAATGAATGCTTTAATGCTTCGTTATCGTATATTTTATGAATGTATCTATGTATTTCATGAATTCGGTTATTGTTTACTCCATTTTTTTAGTCATCTTATCAAATAATCATAAAGCTTAAAAAAGGGTTCAAATATCAAAAAGGAAATGAAAAAAATCGCTAAAATAAGTTTAAAAAAATAATTAAAATTTCATTAAATCTTCTGAACTATATGAACTTATAAGCTAAATTACATTCATTGTTATTATTTTAGTACATTTAGAAATTATTTATTTAAATTCTTTATATTCCTCATAATACAACCATTTTATTAAAAATGTCCAAAAATTCTAGTAGGTTTTCAATTCCTATAATCGAAAAAAAAATGTTTATTAAAAGAAATAAAATAAACCTATTAAACTTTAATCACGCTAAATGAAGCAGTCCACTTCCCATCGTGCACATTACTGTTATAAAACAATAGAAAATGATATTAAAGTTATTCTACAACATATGTAAAACTAAATAGTCGGTCCAAGGCTTTTCTTTGAATAATCTTTATATTTTCAGCCATGGCAGCCTGATTTTTATGGCAACTCAGATAGCTTCCGGCATGAAATATCTGGAATCTCTGAACTTTGTGCACAGGGACCTGGCGACTCGAAATTGCCTGGTGGGCAGGGGCTATACCATCAAAATAGCCGACTTCGGCATGAGCCGAGACCTGTACTCGGAAGACTACTACAGGATAGAAGGCCGAGCCATGTTACCAATTAGGTGGATGGCCTGGGAAAGCATTCTTCTGGTAAGTACACCCGCTTCGTTTAGTTATAGGCTTGAATATGTCAAATTTTACATTGAAGAGTAAGGCATGACCCTTTGTTAAACTTCTAAGACTCCAAATCTTAAGCTAATAGTAAAGAGTAATTTGTTCTTTTTGATAAAAAAAACTTATTTCCTAATGCTGAACTGAAGAAATGTGTAGCGGTATCTATATAAGCCAGTAACAGCCTCGGGCAGGTGATCACTTTTATCGAGTGGTATGTTACATCCTTACGAATCAGAAGATACCGAATTCTAGCCTCCTCATTGGTGACTTTGACACTGAACTAAGAAAAATACAATCTTCGCGCAGATGTCGTGGCGCCATCTACCCGCCGCAAGAGCAGCCAAAGCCATCAGACACACTTGACGCAGCAAAAATTAAGCCGTCAGACTCACCTTACGCAATACAACTACTCACACGCTCGCCATAACAGCTATATCGTTCATTTGTCTATCCACCGACTCACTGGTGGGGTAGCACTGTAGCGGTATCTATATAAGCCTGTAATAGCCTCCGGACCGGGGTGATCACTTTTGTCTAGTGGTATGTTACGTGATTACGAATGAGAAGGTACCGAGTTCTATCCTCCACAAATCTATTAAAACTAAGGCTTCATATAAAATAAACCAAAAAAAACTACATATAAATAAAGGAAAATAGATTCTAGGGATCAGAAATCTTATTTAAACAAAAACTCTAACAACTAATTAGTTCTTTTTTATTTCTTCAAACAAATTCATCAAATTTATTTCTAAACTATCAGATTGAGAGATGCATCAAAAGTAAACCAATATTCGAGGGAAACAGAAGACATATAAATAGAGAAAAGCAAAATGTAAATCACAACTCAAATTTAACTGCTATTTAAATCTAAATCCAAAAGTGTGTAAGTCTTGAATTAGCTAGCGTCAAAAGTCTTGAATTAATTTTCCATCGCTTGGCATAAAATTAATTAAGTCTAAATCATTTTCAATCCTACTTTGACTGTTACTGAGGAATCTCAAAACCTGTCTTATTAAGTAATTCACTTCAGTTCTTAGCTTATTTGAATAAACCAAGTTTCTGAAAATTAATTTGGCGACGGGGAGAATAGAATATCATATCTCTGTGACCAATAAGAAAAAAGATGACATTACAGCGTTCCTTTTTAATGAAATTGGAGACTGTTTCAATCCATTACAATTTACGCTTTATTATGTTACAAGTTTTTGTAACAGATTTGTACCTTAACTGCTTGATGTAAAGATTTAATATACAGGGTGTCCTAAAACGACCGCATAAACTCTGCACAGCTAGATTGTCGTTGGGAGTACATAAAATCTGCCCAAAGAACATTCCTGTACGGTCCATAGTTTACGAGAAAATACGAACAAATTATGACGCCACTTCCGGTGCTAGAAAAAAACACTTTATTAAACATATCAACAACAGTATTTGCATATCTTTCCAGACGATAATGTTAAGACGTTCGTCGCGCATGTCAAGTCATGCATGCGGTACGTGGAATGACGTAAGGCGCCATTGAACTGGTATTTAAAAGGCTGCATCTTGCAGCTACCGGTAGTCTTCGTATGGTGGCCATGTATTCCGTTCGTGACTACTGCGAATACCTTGCGACTACTGCGACATGCCATCTCAAGGAACTGGTGTATCGAGACGTAGTGACAACACAAATGGACTTAGTTGCTCGTCTGCGTGCTGCTTGTACTTCGGTGGACCCCACGATGCTGCGACGTGTGATGACAGCCATTCCACGGCGTGCTCAAGCCTGCCTCGACATGCACGGTGTACATTTTGAACATCTGCCTTAATTGTGCATATACTGCTGTTGATATGTTCAATAAAGTGTTTTTTTCGTGCACCGGAAGTGACGTCATACTTTGTTTTTCGAATTTTTCTCGTAAACTATAGATCGTACAGGAATCTTTGGGCAGTTTTTATGTACTCCCAACGAGGATTTATCTGTGCTGAGCTTATGTGGTTGTTTTGGACACCCTGTATAATTGTGTTAGAAGTGTTTCTAAGTGTGTGCGGTCGAACCCACAAGCGTGGGCATACAAGGCAGAGCCTAACCAACTACTCCAGTCTTCCGGCAAGCTACAAAAAGTGCATTTAATTTTTCAACTTTGCTGTTTAATCATCAAGATTATTGTTATTTTCAATATGCTTGGTCCGAGAACAATTAAATACTACTTACTTACTTAAGAGGAAAAAATATGAAATGAACTAAGAAGGAACTCAGATTAAAATTTAGATCTAAAATTGTAGATTTCTTGAGAAATACTTTAAATTATTTCTGTTATTAAAGAATTTTTATTTTCCTTTAAATTGATACATACATTCTGCAGTTATTCTTCCGAACTTAATTCTTGACACGGTCCAAAATTACAATGTCCGTCATTAATAACCCTCGTGTTGTGTAATTTCGGCATTATTACCACTCCCTTCAGGCTTAACTTCATCACATTTTTCATGCATTAGCATTTGATGGCTATCACACATGTAAGATATGTCACCACACGTAGTAAATATTAAAATAAAGTTCAACAGTTTAACTCAAAAGCACCAACAGTGTAATAAACTCAACCATTCACTGTATAACTCAAATAACAAAAATTAAAAGAAAACTTAAGTTTTTACACATATTAATATTATATATAAATCAACATATTACTTCATCAGTTATCTCTCTGCCTTGAAAGATTTTTTAAAAAAAGCATTGCAGGTAGAAATTTTTTTTGAAGTACCTTAAATCTGAAAGAAGACGTGATTTTTTTTCTGCCACGTAAGCGTAAAAGGGATAAGTAATTAATTTTTTAACACTCCCGAGTATGACCTCATAGCAAAATAAAAAAGAAAAACACAAATATTGATTTGGAAAAGGTATAAATCCTTCTTTGAAATTTATCTATAGCTACCAAAATGTACGTCCCTAATTATTAACAGGCTTTTGAAATATTCTAGTCTTATACACAGTTATTCACATTCATATCCAACAATAAGACTAATCAAACATAATTGCAGAAAGTACTCCTCCTCGCAAGTGTCGTTCTCCATTTTTAAAGCTGCAAGTTTTCAATGCGACTGAAATGAAACCTATGGCTTTCATCTTTAGAGATTTAGCCGTACCAATGCTTCTTTGTATGGTATGAAAAGTGTCTCTTTCAAAACACTCTCATAGAAGGTGGCACTCGATTGTAGTGGCACTCATACTAATTAAAGGCGTGTACCACAACATGCGTTCTGTTTATTGATCTTCGTGTCACACTCCCACTTCAGGATTGTCTTTGCAGTATGTGTGTGTCATATATATAGATAGCTGCTTCTCTGACATAAGGGCGTTTCTATCAGTGCTCTTTTTACTTCCAGAGGCGTGTATTGCGTGTTCCATTGATTTTATGAGAGGATTTGTAAAGTTCTCACGTGTTTTGAAGAGTAAAAAGCTTTTCTATATTTTTTTGCAATCAATACCAATTTGTTTTCGGCTTTGTGTTATAAAAGAGGTAAAACTGTAGCAAAGATTCGCGTGTGTGTTTTATTTCGAAAAAGAAATGGTACAAATGTTTCGGTGTGTTGATGTTCTTTAGTAAACAAATTTACGTCTTATCGATCTTTGTGATTCAATGATTTTTAATTTATTTCGTCTTATATTGATATTTCGCAAATGAATTGATTTTCTCAAGCGGAGGTTTTTATTTGAAAACATTGAAATGGTGTGTCTTATTAATGCATTGCATGTACTCTTTGTATGTACAGAAAAAATTAATTTTTATTATGAGTTTTCTTACTTCGTATTTAAATCTATATAAAAAATCAAGGTTTTTATGTGCGGATTTCCTATTAAATATTGACAAGTAACTGCTGAAAATATATGTTTTTATTCTTCGGTCTTAGAAAATTTTTGCATGATATATTTTTCTCGTTTAAATTCTTTTTAACGTTTTTTACTCAAATGTAATTTCAACCTCCCTCATACATTACAAGCCTTTCTAAAGCTTTAAGTTTTACATTAACTGGTTTATCAGAAGTTTTTCATGATCATTTATCATGCCCCTATTTATATTCTTTGCTGAAACAACTCATACTTTTTTGAAGAAGTTCACTAGTGGTGGGGGGAGTGTGATGCCAGCTAGGTTTTGACCTTGTCATCTGACCGAGGATGATGCTTACAAGGCAGACACGGATTTGAAGAAACGCTCCTAGCCCTAGATGACGAGCGAGGGCCACATGGGTATTATAATGAGGCTAGTGATGACTTTTAAGATCATGCAACAAAAAAGTGTAGCATAGGAGTCTAATGCATTTTCTATAGTATCTCTCTTGGAATGATTATGAAATTATGAAGGACTAAAATATTTTAAAAGCGGTAGGCATTAAAGGATTAAACCAATTCTAAGATAAAGTATATAGATACATATATGTGGTGTCGGCCGTTATTTCAAGCACTCACTACTTGCCGATTATGGTGCAGCGCATTTCTAAGCCATCCACTATTTGTACTGCGCATGCTAGGAGCGTTCTCAGTTTTGGGAGCTGCAGTTAGTAGACCTTGACGAAGCTACAGACGTTTATAGTATAAAGGAGGTGAGGCAGTAGGAACGACGCCCTGCTTCTTATATAGTCGTTTTGCGTATCATGTCATACGCATGTCCAGTTTGGGGATATGCAGCCAATAGTAATATTAAAATCTTAGATACTGCTCAAAATACTCTAATTAGAATGATTGTCGGCGCTACAGATATATGCGCAACGCCAACATTCGTAAATGTCTCGATATTCATCTTTCAAGCAAACATTCCAAATATCTCTATTAAATTTTCGAATCTCTCAAAAACTCAGAAAATATCAACATGCAAAACCTAGAGAATTATACAGCTAATATTAAGAGGAAGCGACCCAGGAGAATTCTCATGGACTCGTACAATCCTCCATAGTTTCTTTTATTATTTCCTAATTCATTTTGCTAAATTTCTTAACTTTTTAATTAATTATCCATTTTTATTTTTATTATTTGCCTCTCTTGTTAATGTTCTCGTAGAGGAGGGCTCATAGACACCACTGCACTCTAGATTGTAACTGCAGCACGGCGTGCGCGGTCAATGCGAAGGAGAGTGTCCACCTCGCAGAAACCGCGGTTGTGTTTTGTACTTTTAAATTTTTCCTACTGGACATTGCGTCACTACACTTCACTACACACTCTCACCCCCCCCCCCATGGGCAGCATCTGAGCCATTATCTCCACTTCGATCATCCAATCGAAGACGCTCTCTCTTCCACCAGATTCCTGACCTAAAATCCAAGATCTTCGCCTCAAAGCCGCCTACCGGCCGTCGCCGCTCGTCAATGGCCAAGCTCCTACACTCCAGCATGATATTCCTACTTAGTCAACTAAAGACTTTTCTAGCCAGATACGGGGTCTGACGGTTCCCTGAAACGTGTACCCGGAAAAATATTCTAGATCGTAGAAACGAAGCCCTGTTTGGAAAAGGACGAGATGCACGACGGACGACGCCATTCTTGTGAACGTGTTTTGTTAGAACTATATAAGACGGACATTGAAGACGGGAAACTTTAAATGACTAATCTGTTTTGTAAATATTATGTTAATAAATATATATATATATATATATATATATATATTATATATATATATTGTAAATATTAATAGTAATTTACAATTAAACTTAAATTAATTAGGACGACTACTCTGTTGTTGAAAAGCCATCACTGATCAGCCATATATATGAATATATTATTGAAAACTCACATATAAGATATCCTCTTTTATAAACGCTTTTAGAACCAAAATCACTGAAAATTCAAAAAACTGGTCTCTTTGTAATCTTCTAAATATAACTTAATTTCTGATTATTTTTTCACTACTAAATGTTCTTCTTTCTTCCACAGGGAAATTTACAACCAAAAGTGACGTCTGGCATTCGCGTGACCATGTGGGAGATACTGACCTTCGCCAGACACAACCCTACGCGGATTTAGTAGACGACAAAGTCATCGAGAACGTCAGCCACTTCTACCACAACGACGGACCAAATCTATCTCCCCCAGCCCCCTGGATGCCAAAGGAAATCTACGATCTCATGAAAGAATGCTGGCAAAGAAACGACACGACCGACCAACTTTAGAGAGATTCACTTTTCTGCAAAGGAAAAATCTTGGCTATGCCCCCAATGTTGTGAGAACTTTCGTAATTGGTGGGCAGTCCTCCGTCTCTTATTCGCCGTCTTCTGAAGCAAGACAACTATTTATTTTCGGATGCGATTACGATTAGGCAATTCGTCATCGAATTGTTTGTGTGAGACAACCAGTAACTGAAAATTGTCCTCCCCAACCCCCGACGAATCACTGATTGGCATCGGTGTTGTGTTTTCTTTTATTTTAGGAATGGTATTGGATAGCATGACAATTCAATGCGTAGGAAAACAATTAGAGTATTAATACGATGAAGCTCAGTTATCTTGAAATGATGTCGAACATTAGGGGTAGTTAAAATGTCAACGATTGTAATTCTGGTTAAGCGTTTGACAAATGTTACTGTGGGATAGATTTATTTTCGTGTGTATTAAACCCTCTGTTGCGGATAATTTTAGTTCTGATAAAATTATTAACAAAATGGATTTTCATTTTATGCATTTGTTTAAAAAAAATTTTGATAAATGAAAAATTTTACATGCTTTGTTATGATAATTACAATTATAAGATAATTAATTTTTACCTTCTTATTTTAAAAAAAATAAAATAGGTTAAAGCAAAAACTGCTCAATATTTGTGAGCGTAATCTTTTATTTACTTTGATACAGGCAGAGTCAAAATTTTATTCGTCCAAAATTAATTCCAGTTTCAGGACAGATACGACATCAAATAAGACAAAGTAATGTTGAGAAGAATTATTCATTTTGATGTCTTTTTCAAAGATAACTGTTTTTTGCATCAATTCTTTATGGAAATAATTATCTTGCACGATATCCTGGGAATACACCAGGTTAATCCAGAGGCCAAAGCATACAAGGGAATTTAAATCATGGGTGCTAAAGCCTTATTCTCAGTTATATATTCACTGGTATGCCTCAAATAAACACAGACCAGTAAAAACCATTGAAATTTCATGCTCATGAGCTTCAAACCTTTTATGAATAGGTGTTTCATTTATATGGACATTAGGTAGAGCCCGTTGTTTCTCGTCGTGTCTGTTGCACTAAAAAAAATAAACACTTTTCCGAGTCACTGTCGAGTGGAAGGCTGGAAGGTTCTAACAAAGTCTGAGTCAAAATTTTTGAGTTTTTATTTCTGTAAAATGAATTTGGTATTTTTTTAATACGAAATAGTTTAACTACGTGGCAGATCAGTTTTTACGTCTAATCTAGTTTATAGTATCTTCCAAATTATTATTAAGCTTTTTATAAGATAAAACTTGCGTGACTTACTTTACATTTTGGAATTTTAGGTTAAAATTTATTTAATGCATTTCTTATATCTCGGTCATATTATTGTGCTCTTCATAAAAATGTGGAAAATACCGATGTATTCTACTTAATTTCCTCACAGTTATATATATGCATTTTATATAATTAAAATATTCATTACACTATCAATAGTTATTAATATCTTTTATATGATAAGTATTCTTATTAGATTCATGTTATGGATATTAATTTTTAACATTTATTATTTGCTGGTTCAAGTGTAACCTGTGGTCCACCCGATGTTTTGAATCTAATTAATTAGAAAATGCATTGAAAGAAAAATTTTAATTTGAAATACGATTCTCATAAGTTCTCACTTAAGAAAATTTAATATTAACCATCTTTTTTTCAATCATCACAGCTATTTAAAAAAAAAGTATTTATTTATATTTGTATTGAAAGACTTCTTGGCTTAAATTCAACGCATAAGTTTTTGGTGCTTTTTTAATAATGTAATGTTTCAGCATTGAAAAATGTGTTACTTATCTATGATGTCCTTACAACATAAAAAAAAGAGGGATTGGGCAACTCGCCATAAAGCGTTTAAGAGATCCTAATGACAATAGAAAAGCTTGAATATAAATAACATTTTAATAAAATTACGGGCTTTTGATGCCACTCTATAAATACTTTGTGTTCTCTATAGTAGCAGGAATGCCAATTTTTGATTTAGTGCCAACTGAACAGACTTGTTAATAAACCCAACCCCAGCCTTTTACCCTGACGTGTTTCTACTCCAAGTAAGCATTTGTCCAGTATGTGATATGCATTCTGTATCACTCAATCGAGCACTACGGCAAAGTATGGAATCATGGACTCTTGGAAAATTCTTCTCATAAGAATGTGTGTGTATATCTGTGTTCTTAATGCATAAAACTGTGATGTGAAAATGTTTTTTTCGATTTTTCCTTTCAAGCACTGTATATGTAATGTACATGTATATTTTTTATGTTTCCGTCATTCTAAGATTATTTTGTAATATATTTGAAAGCCTCTGCAAAACTGTTGTACATTCGATGTTATTTGCACAGGCCTAGTAGATAAACAAAAGGGAAATGAAAACCTTAACGCATTCTTTCAGTTAAGCTGCTGCTATTGTAATCTGAATTATGTATTTTATTTCAATAGTTCATGCTCTGGCTTTTAAAGCAAACTTTTTTTGTTTATCTAGTAGTACACGTGGCGTTGATGTTGAATAACGTTTGGTAAATGGATTAGTTAATCAGAGCCGAACGTTTCCGTCTTGCTGTATTAATTTTTATCATTTAATTTTCCGATATCTATAAGATGTTTCAATGGTTCATTTTCAATTTAAACCTCTAACAATTTTCAGGTTTTTCTCCCAATATATACTGCGCGTCTCCAGATCTTGTCATCCAGGTTGGAAGTTTGCAAAATCTAATTAGACTAGTCTAAGAAGGGGAGAGTCTTTGTTTAAACATGTTGCGCATGTTGCTTGTATTTCACAAATATTCGTATTCTCCTGTTTCGTGAATTTAATATCCAATATCGTGCATGCATATATTTTTGAATATTATCATGACGACGTACTGATGACTATGTTATAAAATATATGAACAAAATCTATTTCGGTTCGCTATTAATTCACCACTTAGATCCGTTCACTTTCTATGGTTCATACTTAGGGTAGTGCAGTGCCATTTACCGTTTCTGAGTCATTATGCCAAAAAAAAGTTCAAAATCTGATGATTACCATTAGATTTTGAGTGTATGAATCTTTAAACGGAAAGTATTATTATTTTTACAGGCTCAATTGTAAGTGAGAGATGTTTATTGAATCGTGTTCTAGAACCGTTACCTTCCGTTCACCTAGCTGAGCGTTCAAACGACCGTGAATCTTCTGAAATTCTGTTGCCATAGTAGCTTCTGACTAAGCAGTTCAGCGAAAACTGAAAGAACTTGTACATAAAGCTTTGACCATCTAAGTGCTGATATATAATCGCTATGAGAATTGTACAGGATGAATGTGTTGAGAAAAAAAATTGTGATTTATTTCGCCATATACGGTATGGCGGGTGCGTTTGAAAACGAACCGAGTACTTATGTATTATAATAACTAAATTAATTACGGTGAAAAAAAATTATTTATATCAGTTGTCATGTAAATGTGTGTTGTCCATAGTCGATTTTCTAATACTCACAAAGCTCACGAAATTTAATGAACAAATAATGCACATTTTGCACTGTAATTTTTAGCAAATTCAACAAATCACATTTTATATCTCAAAAAAAAGGTATCTTCAGTCCCTTTTGACAAATTCACGTTTGTATTTGTTTCCAATCAATTAAATGTGGTTCCTAAAATAATTTACCTATTCTTTCAATGTAGTATATGAATTGTTACTTTTTAATTGCTAATCTGGCTCTTTATTTGTGAACACAAACTTATTTTTGTAAATAAAAAGCAGCAACAATCTTTGTTAAAGTTACTTTAATCTATAGCTAAAACTCTATGATTTTACTTCAAGATTAAAAAAAATTATTACCATTATTGTTTTTACCACATCTTTATAAAATTCATTTAAAAGCAAACTAAGTCGCCAAATAGCATACATTGCCATTACAAGTTATTACATATGCAATCAAAAGCAAACTGTTTACAACATGAGCGTGAACACTACACCGAAGAAATTTTTCTTAATAAATTACAGTTTTAAAAAAAAACTAAAAAAAACACCCTTTTATAATTAATCGAACTTAGTTGTAACTTAAATTTTCAATCGCCAAATCTGAAATTAGTCGCCAGACACGGCCTGGGATCTGAAAACGGGAAATCGTTAATCCTGATGATCTTGATCAGGCAAGAGAACAAAATTATTGTTATTGTATTGTCATCGGTCCTGAACAAGTGAGCAACAATTCGAATTAATCTGACCTTTTAAAGTGGGTAAAAATTGAGTTCAAAGATTTCGTTACATACAAGAGAAGCTTATAAAAGGGTTTTAAAAAGGCTCGTTTTTCATTCAATTAGAATTTAATATTTTAAAATGTATAATTGAAATTTATTGAAAAAAGAAACAAATGTGTCAAGATTCCATTATTATATTTTTTTTTCCCGATGTGCAGAAAAAAATTATAAAGTCTCAGTTATATATCTATAGTTTAAAAAGTTGCTCTGAGATTTTAAGTTGTTAATGAGATTCTTCTACTCGCATCGTAACTTTGTCTGTGTCTCTCAAAACTTTAAAAGTTTTTTTTCCCCTCATTTTTGAAAGCACTCAATTGAGCTGAAATTTTCAAAACACAATTGTTTTGGATGATAATACACAATTTTTTAATTATAATTAATAAAAATTAATTAATTAAAACTAATTACTGAAAGGGTTACAAATACAGCCACGTTGGCATCATTTTGGCAACCAAATTCGGTGACTTGACGACCATGTTGGCGACTTGAGTCAAAATTTTAAAAGCTTTTTTCTCACATTTTAAAACAATCAATTGAGTTGAAATTTTCTATAAAGATTGTTTTGAATGACAATACAATAATTTAACTATAATTAATAAAAATTAATTAATTAAAACTAATTATTTAAAAAAATAAATTTTACTCATAATTCCAATTTTTACAATGTGAAACAGTTGAATATTGAAACCTATAGCAAATGAAACTAACCCTTCGTAAAATTAAATTATTAAAACTATTTATTGAATAAATTCAATTTGATTTAATGTTCCCTATCGCTCTTAAAACTGAAAGTATAAAAAAGTTTTGTTACACAAATTTAGAAGCTTGAAAGAAAACCCATGTTTAAAATACTCGTTTTTTTTCCCCTTCTATTCAAGACAAACTTAAAACATTTATTGACATCATTTTGAAATAGTTTTATATACATTTATCTTAAATTAAATCATAAGCTATTTATTACAGCCTTCTGTGGAGCTTTAGATAACTAATGCTTCTCTTAAAAAAGCAGGAACACTCGATCTCTTCTTCGAATAAATGACTGTTATTCAATTAAGAACCTATTTCTGTGACGGTGTTTAAATTTAATAATACATCAATCTAATTCCCGTTACCCTTCTAAATATTGTAATACCGAGGAAGGCAACAATGAAAAACAAATGCAAAGTTAATGAAGTTATCACAAAGTTAATCATATTTCCATTATCCATTGCTAAGACGATATATTTATAACAACTGTTGACAAATTGAGAGCCAGGTTGACTAATTTACTTTTTCCTGTCCTTTCAAATTTGTATATAGCGCTTTCTGCCTTTTGGTTTAAATCGGACATTATTTAACAAGCCTGAAGATTCCATAAATTGAAAGCAGCATTTCAAAGTTTTTTGCACTGACGCTCAAGATTAAGTCGCACCGTTTTTCTTGAATTTTTAAAAAAATCTAGGTGTTTGTTGTAGTTCATAATACTTGAAACAATAAAAAAAATTCATGGATTACCTATTGTTTTTTTATCGAATGGATTTATGTTAGGGCAATTTTTTCGAAGAATTTCAACGAAAGCAATGATTGTTTGTTCTATGTGTGTGTGTTTACTCTTAAATGTTCGAAATAATATTTACGTGCTCTTTTTGGCATGTTGTTTTTATGCACGTTTGTATTACAATAATGCATTTAAAAATATCATTTGTCAATCGTAAGTGGTTATATAGTTCTCCTATTATTTAAATATATGAATGATTTTTTTCAACTGAATACTCTTAAGACATTGAATGTCATTATACAAAGTATTACTTTCGGACTTTCTGTGTATGTGTCATTGATACCATAGCTCAGTAAATCCATTTAGAATTTTTAGCTTCATGTATTTCCTCTGCCCATTTTTTTCCTTATCTTTATTAACTGGTATAACAGCATTTTGAATTAAATTACCTTAAATTTCGAATGAAAAAAATCATAAAAAATAAAGCTGGTATAAATTTGTGTACAATGTAAAATTCCTGAAAAATTCCATTATTCGTTCATGCAAAGATTTCTTTTTATTCTGTTTTACGATAAAACGTAATAATATGACGATTATATTTTTTAAAAAAAATTTAAAAGAAACTAAACAATTGTTAAAATTCTATGAGCAATGCAGAATTGGTTCCATATGTGTATTACTCTACAGTACTATTAATATACAGAACATAATAGTGTAATTTGTATCGATTAAGATAATAAAATGTCACATCCAAATGAAGGAAATATTAGCTAATTATTAGTAAAGAAGAACAAAGTGAAAAAAATATGAAGTATGAATTTGTAAAAAGAATTTTGTCTATTTTGTGTATCAATGATTCACCATCAGCCTTTATTAAAACATGCTTTTTTCTCACTCGTTTTGTCTTTTTTGTCTGTGTCAATATCGTGTCTTTTTTTTTATTTACTAATTTATTTTGAAACACAATTTGTGTTATTTTTGATTTTCTTTACATAGAACTTTTTGAAAATTGTAAAGTTTGGAAAGAACAGTTTTAACTACCAAAAGAATATATATAACTGAAATTATAAAAATCATATTTTACGGTATAAAATTTGAAAAGTAAATATATTCGTGACTTCTTAAATAATTTTCACCAAATCTTTTATCATAAGCAAAATTTAGATGCGGAAAAATCACTTAACACAAAAATATGCCAAGAAGAAAGCCAAATTTATGAGGAAACAGTTGTAGAGATAAACATAGCAGACTCATAACTGTTCTTTCTCACATTTCGGAAAACATTTTCTTTTAAATAGGCTGCATTTTGGCAGATAAGCCTTTGAAGATACGGCAAATCCTCGATTCTGAAAGCTAATGGCGGCTCCCATTACCAAATCTTTGTTGCTTGAATTTATTTAATTCTAGCTCTTGATGGATGCTAATTATTGCCGTAATTTAGTTTTGGCGGGGTACCGGAGTAAGTTGATACTCAAGGAATCTTTTATGTGTCACGTAATCACGTGACATGCATGCCTATAATTTTTGCATCCAGAAAATCAATCGACATCAGTCGAGATTGACCCCGCAACCTTGAGCTTACGAAGTGAGCACGCTACCTTAAAACCACCAAGCCGACTTCGAATAGCGTACAAACTACTATAATACATCAATCGGTTTATAAAATATGCCTTAATATTTATGTGTTTTATATTAATCGAATACGAATTTATGAGAAATTTATCATACTTACATATTTTTGAATGTTAAGTTCATTCTTAGTTTAGATCAGAGGTTCCGAAACTTTTTTGTCTTTAGACCCCTTTCCATGTTTTTCGGTTTGGGGTACACCCTTTTTAATTAATATTGAATTTTTACAAATTTATCAACTCTTAAATGTCTTTTTGACAGCTAGTACTACTACTGCTTTAATAGAATTAAATTTCTAACTAATGAAGTATAGTGTTTAAAATTTAAAAAGCACATGTTAATTTTTTTAAATTAAAGGTTAGTTAATATATAAAATGACTGCTGAAAAAATAAAAATGCAACAAACAATGGTTTTAATGGAAGGCATCATGAGTCTGTTGCTACAATAACAAATTTTCAACATTTGGTATCAATCCTGTCAGGTTTAATCTTAAATCTCCTCTGTAGTAGTGTCCAGTTTTTTTTTTTTTTTTTTTTTTTTTTTTTTTTTGTGGAGATTGGCAATCACGTTGAAATTCTCAATTCTCTCACTAGGAAAAACAATTAAAAACATCCTGATGGTATTCTATAATTCGGGGAAATAACGGGTTTGCCTTTTTAAAGGCAAAATTACCGACATCCATTTCTAAATTTTATTAGTGCATATTACGATCAGTTCCTATTGTCATGTGACATTTTTTTTTCAAAGTGACCATATCAATTCATTGCCTACTGTGCTATTACCATAGTCAAAGCATTCTCAAACCTGGTTTCAAAATTTTAATAAAAAGGCAGTTAAATGTTGAACATAGGTTAAAACGTCCTGACATTGTCTGTGACAAATTGAGAAATTTTCGAGACCTCCAGTATTATACTTTTTTAGCTTATGTCTGGAGAGAAACGCTGAAATGGTTCTTGTTTTAAAAAATGTATGCTGTCCTTTGAAAAT
>BMAO01016477.1:83015-241673 GCA_019973975.1 Trichonephila clavata | reverse complement strand
GGGTACTTCCTTTACTAGTGCTCTGACTACCGAGTTTTTTGAAAGATTCGGAATACTTGTCCGGCATTGTTCTGTGTATCATCCTCAGAGTAACCCTATTGAGCGATTTCATCGAACATTGAAACGACTCCTGCGAGTCTTATGTTTAGAGGCAGGCTCCGAATGGGTCAAACATCTTCCTTCTATTCTTTTAGCGTTGCGAACTGTAACTCACGAGATTACAGGGTATACACCGTCAGAGTTGGTGTATGGGAAAAATTTGCGGACTCCAGAAACATTAGTAATGGAACATTGGATAGAACCGGAATAAGAAAATGATCTCGTCACTGAATATTGTTTAAGTTAATTAATAGATTAAAAAGGTGTCAGGAGGAAGTTATAAATAAAATGGAAGAGATGCAAATTAAGAGAAAAACTTGGTATGATAAAAATGCAGTAAAACGCGAATTTAAGGATGGAGATTTAGTACTTGTTTTGGCTACATCCCTAGCGAATAAATCAGCAATGCAGTGGACAGGTCCTGGGACGATTTTAAATAAAATTTCAGAAACGAACTAGTTAGTAGAAATTCCCAGCAGACGAGAAAGCTCTCAAATCTATCATATAAATATGCTAAAACCGTATTATAAAAGGCCAGAACATGTTAACTTAATAATTACCGATGAAACGCACAAATCTCTCGCAGACCAGGGTTTAGAAATCCTATATTTAGAAAACAATTCCATCGCTTATGATTAGGAGGATGTCATCCAAGCTAGCAAGTTAAACATATGCTTTCATGACACACAAATTAATCAGCTGCGCGAATTATTAAATAAACACTAAATGTTTCTCAAACGATCCCAGAGTAACTAATCTGGTTGTACACGAGATCCAGTTAGTTAATAATAAACCAATTAGAATGAAGCTGCATCGAATGTCGCACCGACAAAATGAAATTTTAAAAAACGAAATTAATCGAATGTTAAAATTAGGAATCATTGAGTTAGGAGAATCAATCGGATTATAAGTCCCCTATGATTTTAGTTGAGGTACCTGGCAAGGATCCTAGATCTTGTATCGATTATCGGAAATTAAACGGAATTATTAGAACGGAGTATTTCCCTCTTCCAAATATCGAAGAATGCGTAGAGAAGGTATCAGCGGCTAAATTTATTACCATTTGAGATTAATTTAAAGGATACTGGCAAATTCCTTCGAGTAAAATTGCACAAAGATACGCAGACTTTTGTACTAGTTTTTGGTAGCTACAGACCCCTAAGAATGAGTTTCGGATAAAAGAATGCTCCATATTTCTTTAGTAAACTGTCTAGATCATTTCGTGGTCCCGTATCTAGACGATATCGCTATCTTTTCAGAAACGTGGGAAATAGTCATGTGGAAATAGTCCTGCAAAGAATCAGGAAATCTCAGTTAGCTATAAAACCCTCGAAATGTAAGTTTGCACAACAGAATGTCAATTTCTTAGGTCACGTGGTGGGACAGGGGTTTCGCACTCTTTCTGAGTACAAAGTTCAGTCTGTTCTTGAGTTCCCTAACTCTCGTACAAAAACATATATACGAGCATTCCTTGGTAGAGTGGTACTACATTATACATATAAATCAGTTATCGGTAATCACCGCTCCTGTGATGGACGCGCTAAAAGGAAGAACAAAGAGAGTGGAGAGAAATTACTTTGACAGCAGACTGTGAAAATGCATTCCGAGATTTAAAAAAAACTAACTGATAAGTTAGTTAAAACTTGTATGTGCCAAATTTTGAACGGGAACTTATCATTCAAACAGATGCCTCTGATTCTGGCATGGGGGTGGTGTTAACTCAATTAAATGACCAAGGAGAGGAGCACCCATTCCTTTATCTGAGTAAAAAAATTTCAGATGTTGAGAAACGTTATTATACGACCGAGAAGGAATGTGCTAGTATTGTGTTCGCAATTAAAATGTTACATTATTATTTAGATGGAAATTCATTTCTAGTTATGACCGACCACAACCCTTTAGTATGGTTAAATAAAAACGTTAGTTCTAACCCTAGATTAATGCGATGGGCTTTGGCATTGCAACCATATAATTTTTGGAATTGTACATCGATCGGGTAAAAGTCATAAAAATGCAGATAGTCTCCGCAGATCAGCGATCGATGATAAGGAATTGATAGTCATGTTTGTTTGTCGTGATTATTATTTTATGTGGAATATTGTTAATTGCAAATAGTTAATAAATGGAGTCAATCATGTGTATTTGCTTATGATTAGTAATTGTCGGTAAACAATGTTTCTTACTAATACTGAAATTAATTTTGAATGGATATGTATGTTAAAAAGGATCCACACATTGAATGTAATAATATTAAATTGCTTAATATGTGTTCTATCTTGGGTTTATTATGGATTTGTCTTATTATTCATTAGTATTACCCGTTAATGAGAATATTGTGAAGAATGTTTTATGTGTAAGATGGTACCTTAAGCATATTATAGCAACATGTTTTTTATTATGATTTTAATAAGTACTGTGTATGAGTGTTTAAAATTTTAATGATATGAATACTTCTTATATTGGTAATGATTATTCTTTCGTGATTAGCATTTGTATAAGTTCCCTTGCAAGAACACTCACTCGCGGTAAGCATTTCGAATTCAATTGTAAGTTTATTAGATTTAATTACAACTCAGAAATATGGTAGTACTTATTCAAGGGAATATTTTCCCTGTGTGTCCGAGAACTCCAAAGGTCAGTCACCTCGGTTACCATCATCGACCCTGAACTTTTCTTTACAAAAAGTCTGAAAGAGGGGAGGAAATGCTGTGACGTATGTGCGTCCCCCTTTGAGACATCTGGGACTTGCTTCCCACGGCCGGGTCAGTTTTAGAAGAATGATGACCACACGTGCAAAAACACCTGCAGTCGCTAATATACTGCGACGGACGTGTCTTAATTAGCCCCTGCAACCTTTGACCCGAGGGGAAGCATTTCGCCACCACCGGATGTGGGGTGTGAAAGGGGACGCGCCGAGATCGGTCAACCGCGGGGAGACCACAAGAGGGCCGAGAGAGAAGAGAGTTGACAGCGGAAACTGGCAGTGAACGGACACCAACAAAATCCCTTCCTCACAAAATTATTTTGGACTCTAAAATCATATCATAGTGCAAAATTGTATATTAATGTAAATAATAGCTGTGACTTAATTAAACTAAATTATTATATTTCAAACACGCTACCTTTATTGAATCAAACGTCACAGCCAATTACTAATTAAAATTCTTCACCAGCTGAGTATAAACTGAATGGTATAGCGAGGAAAGTTTCTAAATATAAATTATAAAACTGCTACAATGCATACTTGGATACATAATTATTGAAAGTATGAGTATAAAAAGGTATTTTTTGCTTCCTTAGAATGCATCAAGCAAATTTTAGACTTCTTCCTAATGCCACACCATCCTTTGCAACTTGGTGAGAACAGATACATTGATGTCACATGAACTACTCTGCATATGCAAAAACCTATATAATTAAATGGTTTATGCTAGGAATTTACGTTTTTATGCTAGAATCGTTCAATTTTTGCAAAATCTCCGTCATCAGCCATTTTCTTCCCCCCTCCCCCAGCTCTGACTGTTTTATATTTACAACGATCAGGGCCAGGCCGTGACCTTTGAGGGCCACCTAAGTAATTAAATTTTTTGCCATTTTCCTAAAAAGAAATTTGCTCAAAAAAATTTTAAGTATACGAAACTTGAGTTTTTTTTTTCCGTTTCAAACAATTTAAATACGTTATAAGCAATAACATAATTTCCGGGGGGGGGGGGGGGATTCTACACTTTTGTGCTGCAAATTCTTTTATTTGCTCATCACATTTTATGGCTTTGGTGAGATCAGTATTAATAGAAAGAAGTTATAAATAAAATTAAGCCTAATATTTGTCATTGGTGTCTTATAGTTTTCTATATAGGACATTTTTGAGAACGTACGCTCTGTTTGGAAAGTAATAAAGATTGTTAGAAAAATCTTTTAAAATGGTACACAAATTTGGAAAAACGTCTTTTCAAAAATGAAATTGAACATATTACAAGTATAAGACTCTAGCTCAGTTTGTTTAAGATCAATTTTGAATTGAACACCTTCATTTACTAAATGTTGGTCTACTCATCTGAATAGTAATCAATAATAACGCGTACCCTCTCCAGGTTGACGTTATTCGTTACTTTGATCTTCCAAATCCATCAAATTTTAATTTCTTACTATATTCTGCAAAAACTTGACGGCTTCTATTTAGCTTATCTAACGCAACAATAAGTGTGTCTCTCTTAAATTTTTCTGTCCCATACACAGCTTTTTCTGTGGATTTATCTGAAAATTTTGAAATAACCTGTCTCTTGTTCACATCCCTGTAATTCTTTTTCTACACTGAGACTTAATTTTTTGGATGCATCTTGGTACTCCTTTAGTTTTCGATTTGATTCATGTCGTAAGAATAAATCTTTCTAAAATTTCTTCCCAAAATATAATTAAAATAGCAGTTTATTAAATAAATTTACAGCCTTTTTTGAAAATCAAAAAGTTCTCATTTTCATTGTTACTAAGTGTCTTAAGAATATTCATGATATTATCATAATTATCTTTTAAGGATTCAACTAGGGCTTGCAGCCCCGGGATCCCGGTGGTTTATTCAAATCCCGGGATTTAATTTTTGTCTGAATTATATTTTGAAATTTTTTTCAAAATATTGGGAATATGGTATTACATTAAATGTATCTTATTTACTTTTTTGTACTACATACTTTTAATATCAGTTTTATTACGTGTTGAACCTTGAAAGGATCGAGGCGGGTGTGTTTGTTAAACCGTGAAATTTGATATGTTTTCTCTTATTTTCTTCTGTAACTTTTTTCCCATCGTGAGTGGGGTCAGAAAACGAATATTTCTCCCACCCACAGGATGTCCGGTGACAGCTAACTTGGACAGAGGCAATTAGAGTTTTTGGAAGATATCTAGTAGGGTTTTCAGCGCCGGAAATCTGAAACCCCTGGATCCCGTTTTTTTTTTTTTTTCTAATCTGGAAATCCCGGGATTTAATTTTTGTCTAAATTTATATTTTAAAAAATTTTTCTCACAAAAATTTTCTAAGAATTCAATTTCTCAAAAATTTATATTTTGGCTATGAAATATGCTCGTAGAATTTTTTTTGTGCAATTATAATTGCTACAGGTAAAAAAATATATGCACATCTCTTATTTCTCGTATGGGAGAACGTCGTACAGATCTAAGTGGCTCACTGCAATGCTTGCACAATAATATAAGCAACATCACAAGAATAGATTTTGTCACAGTTCCTTCAATTAAATGCCATTAATTAATAGCGGACCTGCTTGGAAGACTTGAGACATTTAAAATCCCGATGCATTACTAACAGCTCATGCAACTGGATCTTCAATTTCAAATGAGGTAACATTTGAAATTGATTCACATTCTGATTGAATAACTGGATCAATTTATATACAAAAATCATTAAGTGTAGCAAAAGAACCAAATAAAGTTATCAAAGAGGTATATACACCAATATAAATTCTATTAGATTTGAGACACTGCCATCAAAAATTCAAAAAGATATGTCTCTTTTGAAACTGGAGGGAGACGTGATGACTACCTGAAAAGAACATACTCCTATTTGATGACGATAATACCTACTAGTAAACAATCCAAACGTGCATTTTCTTCGGCAGGACAATTTGTAACAAAAATAAGAAGCCGTTTCAACGATGAAACGCTGGAGGAGCTGTGTTTTTATAAGCTTATTTACAAAAACACAAAAAAATCGAGAAATGCTTTTTTTTAAAAAATTTCACTATGCACTATTTTTATTTGCTTTTTATGATGAATTAATTTTTTATTTGTTTCATTAAAATAATATTAAATAAATTTTTAATTATATTTTCAATTTTATTATGCAATTTCAACTATGCCAATATGTAAATATTTTTAATAAATAGTCCAATCCTAATCCCGGGATTTGGATAATGTAATCCCGGGATTGAAAATATGACACGGGATTGCAAACCCTAGATCCAACAGCATCGTAGTGACAAGACCTTCTGGTCTGACTTAAACTTTTTAAGATAAGTTTCAGTTTAATTTCATGATTTAGAAGTTCCTACCTATGGGTCGAAGCAGAAAAGAAAACATATATTTGTTGCACTAAAACAAAGAAGTTCACGATTTCAGTTGCAACCTTAACTGATTCTGCACAACCAGATTTTGAGATTGTGCAGCACACGGCACATAATTGGGGAATTTCCTTTTTTTTTTTTTTAGAAGAGCTTGCACACCATTATATTATATTGGCAGCGTTGTCAATAGACTGTCCCCTACAATTATCCAATGGCAATATATTTGTTTTTAAAAATTCTTGTAGAGAATTAAATAAGTATAAGCCAGTGTAACTACTAATCTTAATTCATGAGACACATCTTTCATACACTTTCCCCCCCCCGAAAACAGTATCGTAGTACAATAGCAAGTTGGTCATTGCGGGACAAATCTGGAATCCATCACAATTGAATAGTACTTTGTGTCATCGTTATTTGAGTTGTAACTGTTTACATGATTTGCTTGTTCATGATCTTAATTATTTGCTCATATATTGTTTTTGATAAGTAGGGGAGACCGGGGCAAGATGACGAATGTCTTACTTTTTCCGTATTCCACTAGGTAGCAGCATCAAACGAACACTATTGGCTCTCCTTATGGCCGTTCGTTAAACAATAATATAGACAAACTGTAACAGATGTATCGCTTCTCTTTAATATTTATGAGTAACTCGGTTTAAATACTACCTTGAAATAAATGTCAATTAATTGCCTTCCTTCATGGTATAATGAGAACGAATATTTTTAAACAGTCTGGGGCAAGATGAAGAGCTCGTCATCGGAATTTATTTAACTAACTTTGTTGTCCATTCTATTAAATCCTGTTAACGCTTGTTTGTCTGTGTGTTTGTCCGCGCGACCCTGCGCTTCCATCTCTTATGGGGCTAATGGGTGCATCGGATCGGGAAAGGTTTCGTTCGAAAGGAGATGACCAGAGGAAGACATTTTTGCCATCCGCTAAGTTGCTTTAGAGCTACTGGCCTTTGCCTGCCACCTTTTCTGATTTTTCGCGAGAAAACGAATGCTTCCTGAACTTGTAGAAAGAGCCCCACCAGGAACTGTAGGTCACTGCAGTGATAACGGCTGGAGCAATGAGGGCATCTTTTTTTCTTTTTTAAAGCACTTTTATCTTCATGTGAAACCAAGCAAAGAATCTGCTACTCTGTTGATTATTGACTATCACAAAACTCATATAACTTTGAAGGCTATCTTATATTGCAGAGCGAAAAACATCATCATGGTTGGGTTGCCGCCCCACACATCACATCGTCTCCAGCCCCTTGTTGTATCCTTTTTCGACCAATTAAAAACGTACTTTCGCCAAGCATGTGACAACTTTATGGTCACTCACCCAGAACAAACTGTCACAGACAAAAATATTGGTGAGGGTTTGAACATCACTTACTTCAAAGCAGCTTCAATTGGAAATACCGTTGAAAGGGTTTAAAGAATGTGGGATCGAGCCTCATAATCCTCTTGTGTTTAGCAAACATGACTACCCTGCGGCAAAAACTACTAACCATGATGCTGTTGGCAATGAAACTGAGAATAATAGTGTTAATCCTCAGACCCTGGTAGTAGAAAACCAACAAATAGACCAGTAAAACCTGAACTTATGGCAAATGCTGATTCCGATGCACCAAAGAAGCCTGTTAGTGTTTTTTTTTTAATTTCAAACCATTGCCTAAAACAACATAATGTGAGGGGAAAAAAAGAAAAAGTAAAAAACTGAGCTCTAGCATTCTTACAAGAACACCCATTAAAGAAATGTTAGAACAAAGGGAAAAGCAGAAGGAAGAAAAGGAAATTTAAAAAAAAAAACAGAGAAAAGAAGCTCGCGTGAAGCTAAAAAGGGAGTAAAAAAACTCAAACTAAATTCTTGTAGACCTAAGTGTGACATTTGAAACGAATAAAGGTAGCGTGATTTGAAAAATAAAACTTATTTTAATTAAATCACAGCTATTTTTTACATTAATTTACAACTTGTGACGGATCTATACGCGGCTCTACTAATCCCTTCAAGACTCTTTTAGGAAAATATTTCTTTCAACCAACTTTCACCTAGTAAGGAAGCAAGATTATGTAAAATATGATATAAATTTTGGTTTTGAGAGGTGACACGTTGGAGTTAGCAAGTAGGAGTTAACATAGAGTCTCGAGTTAGTTGTTAGTTGAAGATTGAAAAAGAGTGGAATTAGTTAGAGGTCTTGGAGTTGTCCAGGAAAAAGATTACAGAGCGTGGATTCAACGACATTGATCAAGCCGCTAGAGATCTCCTGCAAGTTTCCAGTGTAGGACCCGATGCATAAAAAGTACAGGTATTGTGAGCTTGATCAAGTAGAAGTTAGCTTTTTAGTGTGCGACGTAGTTATATTTGAGCGTATTTAAGCAATCTTAGATTCAGTTGGGGTCTGTAGTAGTATCCCCGTGTTATAGAATCTCACCACCACTCTCTACTATATAATCATCTACTTTACTTAGATTGATATTGTGTCTGATTGATATTTGGAAATAATAAATTGTTTAGATTGAAATCATGTCTGTGGATCATTCAGTTTCTCCCACAAACCTAGCCGGGTTTAAAGGTAGACAAGGAGGTTCAGATGTAAGCAGGAACTGACAGCTATCACACAAACTTAGTACTATTAGATGATTTTACAGTCCCAATTTCTATCGCTTTGTGAGGGAAGAGTCTTGGTGTCCGTTCAAGGTGAAGTTTCCGCTCGAACTCCTTTCTCTCTCGGCCCCTCTAGGTCTCTGCCGTTGACCGCTGTCAGCACCTTTTCTTCTCCATACATCCGGCCGTGGGTGGAGTGGGCTTCTCCTCGTGTCAAAGGTTGCCGTGGCTAACCAAGACACGTCCGCGCGATATATTAACGACTGCAGGTGTTTTTGCACATTTGGTGATTAATTCTCTTAAAACTGATCCGGTCGTGGGAAGGAAGTGGGAGTTGGGAAGGAGCTCAAAGAGGGTACGTCACAGCTCTCCTTTCCTCTTTCAGATTTTTCGTAAAGAAAATTTCAGGGTCGATGATGGTAACCGAGGTGACTGACCTTTGGAGTTCTCGGACACACAGGGAAAATATTCCCTAGAATGAGTACTACCATATTTCAGAGTTGTAATTAAATCTAATAAACTTACAATTAAATTCGAAATGCTTACCGCGAGTGAGTGTTCTTGCAAGGGAACTTACACAAATGCTAATCACGAAAGAATAATAATTACCAATATAAGAAGTATTCATATCATTAAAATTTTAAACACTCATACACAGTAATTATTAAAATCATAATAAAAAACATGTTGCTATAATATGCTTAAGGTACCATCTTACACATAAAACATTCTTCACAATATTCTCATTAACGGGTAATACTAATGAATAATAAGACAGATCCACAATAAACCCAAGATAGAACATATATTAAGCAATTTAATATTATTACATTCAATGTGTGGATCATTTTTAACATACATATCCATTCAAAATTAATTTCAGTATTAGTAAGAAACATTGTTTACCGACAATTACTAATCATAAGCAAATACACATGATTGACTCCATTTATTAACTATTTGCAATTAACAATATTCCACAAATAATAATCACGACAAACAAACATGACTATCAATTCCTTATCATCGATCGCTGATCTGCGGAGACTATCTGCATTTTTATGACTTTTACCCGATCGATGTACAATTCCAAAATTATATGGTTGCAATGCCAAAGCCCATCGCATTAATCTAGGGTTAGAACTAACGTTTTTATTTAACCATACTAAAGGGTTGTGGTCGGTCATAACTAGAAATGAATTTCCATCTAAATAATAATGTAACCTTTTAATTGCGAACACAATACTAGCACATTCCTACTCGGTAGTACAATAACGTTTCTTAACATCTGAAAAATTTTTACTCAGATAAAGGATTGGGTGCTCCTCTCCTTGGTCATTTAATTGAGTTAACACCACCCCCATGCCATAATCAGAGGCGTCTGTTTGAATGATAAACTCCCGTTCAAAATTTGGTGCCTACAAGATGGGCTTATCAGTTAGTTTCTTTTTTAAATCTCGGAACGCATTTTCACAGTCGGTTGTCCAATTAACCTCCCCGCGTCTTGCCTTAAACTTAAGCGCATCTGTCAGAGGTGCAGCTATTACCGAGAACTGATTTATATGTCTACGGTAGTACTCCGCTAAACCAAGGAACGCTCGTATATGTGTTTTTGTACGAGGGGTAGGGAACTCAAGAACAGACTGAACTTTGACCTCGGAAGGGGTGCGAAACCCCTGACTCACCACATCACCTAAGAATTTGACATTATATTGAGCAAACTTACATTTCAAGGGTTTTACTGTTAATTGAGATCTCCTGATTCTTTGTAGGACTATTTCCACATGTTTAAGGTGTGACTCCCACGTATCCGAAAAGATAGCGATATCGTCTAGATAAGGGACAACGAAATGCTCTAGACCGGTTAGTAATTCCGCCATGAGCTTACTAAAGATATATGGAGCATTCTTTAATCCGATACTCACTCTTAGGGGTCTGTAAGTACCAAAACTAGTACAAAAAGCTGCGTATCGTTGTGCAGTTTTACTCAGAGGAATTTGCCAATATCCTTTAGATAAATCTAAAATGGTAATAAATTTAGCGGAGGAAACCTGTTCTACGCGTTCTTCGATGTTGGGTAGAGGAAAGTACTCCGTTCTAATAATTCCGTTTAATTTCCGATAATCGACACAAGGTCGAGGATCCTTGCCAGGTACCTCAACTAAATTCATAGGGGACATATAATCCGATTCTCCTACCTCAATGATTCCTAATTTTAACATTCGATTAATTTCGTTTTTTAAAATTTCATTTTGTCGGTGCGACATTCGGTACGGCTTCGTTCTAATTGGCTTATCATTAACCAACTGGATCTCGTGCACAACCAGATTAGTTAAACCGGGATCATTTGAGAAACATTTAGAATGTTTATTTAGTAATTCACGCAGCTGATTAATTTGTGTGCCTTGAAGACATTTGTTTAACACGCTAGCCTGGATGACATCCTCAAAATCATAAAAGATGGAATTTTTTTCTAAGCATGGGATTTCTAAATCCTGGTCTGCGAGAGATTCATGATCTTCATCGGTAATTATTAAGTTAACATGTTCCGGCCTTTTATAATACGGTCTTAGCATATTTATATGATAGATTTGAGAGCTTTCTCGTCTGCCGGGAATTTCTACCAAATAGTTCATTTCGGAAATTTTATTTAAAACCGTTCCAGGACCTATCCACTGTACTGCTAATTTATTTGCTCGAGATGTAGCCAAAAATAAGTACTAAATCTCCATCCTTAAATTCGTTTACTGCATTCTTATCATACCAAGTTTCCTCTTAATTTGCATCTCTTCCATTTTATCTATAGCTATCTCCTGACACCGTTTTAATCTATTAATTAACTTAAACACATATTCAGTGACGAGATCACTTTCTTCTTCCGGTTCCATCCAATGTTGCATTACTAATGTTTCTGGAGTCCGCAAATTTTTCCCATACACCAACTCTGACGGTGTATACCCTGTAATCTCGTGAGTTCGCAACGCTAAAAGAATAGAAGGAAGATGTTTGACCCATTCGGAGCCTGCCTCTAAACATAAGACTCGCAGGAGTCGTTTCAATGTTCGATGAAATCGCTCAATAGGGTTACTCTGAGGATGATACACAGAACAATGCCGGACAAGTATTCCGAATCTTTCAAAAAACTCGGTAGTCAGAGCACTAGTAAAGGAAGTACCCTGGTCACATTGTATTTCCCGCGGAAATCCGATAGGACTAAATATATTTAACAGAGCATCTGAAACATAACCGAACTGATATCAGCCACCGGGATAGCTTCATGGAATTTTGATGACATGCATATGGCCGTGATAAGATATCGATTCCCATTAGATGTGATTGGAAGAGGCCCACATGCATCAATATTTAGCTTAGTAAAAACCTCCTGAATAACCGGGACCAATTTTAGTGGAGCTTTCTTTTTATCATTTGGCTTCCCAGCCCTCTGACACTGATTGCAAGTTTTTACTTACGCTTCTATATCCTTATAACAATTCGGCCAATAAAAATATCGGCGTAACTTGTCTTTAGTTTTCGTAACCCCCAGATGTGCAGAGGTTCCTTCATGACACAACGATTTAATTTGCTCACGAAACCTTTCTGGCACTACTATTAATTTAGCCACATTACCTAACTTATCCTTGCGTTTTTTGACTAGTAACCCGTTTTCTAGAGAATAAGTCTTATTTTTTGCCTGCACTTGACTGACTGCCTGTTCGTACAATGATTTAACATCCTCGCTATTTTTTTTTTGCTTCAATTAACTCTTCTCGAGTAACTTTTAGCAGTTCTAACTCCGGAACATATTCCTGCAGTTCAGGGATTAAAATTTGATCCTCTGCCTCCGAAGAAACAATTATAGCCTCATCTTCCCCTTTCCTATCGCTACAGCTATTAAACTCTTTTTCTTTTCTAGCCGCTATGGTTTGAGACCTTGTCTGAACAGCATTGAGTACCTCAACTGAAAGAAAATCATAGCCTAAATTTTCTTTTATTAGTTCGGCCGTTTTGTTTCCGAGCAAATACTGACCGTGTTGATTTAAATGATTACCACAAACTGCTGCTTTAGTTTGCACCGTTCGAAGTTTACGGAAATTTCCACGACCACCAAAGGTAAGCAAACCAATTCTGAGCTTAACGGTTGTTTTACCCAGACCTTATCACCGGAGAAGGAAGAAGAATTAATGTATTTAGCACACACCAAATCTATTGTTGCCTCCGTATCCCTAAGTATATCTATTTCTTGACCATTCACAGAGCCCTTTGTTATATATGAATTAAGAAAATCGGAGTTCCCATTTCCTTCAATGTTATTGAGAGACTCCATTGCTTTATTCCTATTTAATTTCAGGCATGCCGCCTTTATATGTCCGGGCAGGTTGCAATGGAAACATTTTTGTATCACGCGTCTTTCGAAAACTCTCCCCCTATCGCCCTCGGGAAGAGAAACCACTGGTTTGGGGGAAATTTCCCCGAACCTACTCTTTTTCTCTTTAAACCCGGAGCTTGTCAAATTTCTCTCGTTCCTGCTGAATTTATCCACGGTTTTTGAATTTATTTTCCTGACATCCTCGTAGTTGTCAAAGAGTTCGGCTATTTGAGTAGATGATTTGAGGTTCGCCCAATCATCTAAGAAATGTTCTCTCATACTAGCATACGCGCGTTCTTTTAGTTGGTCGACAACCATTAAATCTTTAAGGTCTTCAAACGACACGATCTCTAGGCCGATTAGCCACTCCTTTAAATAGTTAGTAATTTCAAAGGTGAAGTATTTCCAGGTACTATCCGATTTCTTTTGGAGTTGAACAAATCTCTGGCGAAAGACTTCTGGACTTAACTTAAATCGTTTAAGTAATAGTTTTTTAATATAATCATAATTTTCTGCTTGTTCCTCCGGTTAGCGAGCAATGAACTGCACAAAATCCAAAGATAACAAACCTAATAAATGCCCTACCCAGTCTGTGTTTTCAATTAAAGCCCTTTTAGCCTGACGTTCAAAAATCACCAGATACAAACTAATATCTGACTGATTTGGATTAAAATCTGGGATTAATTTTGTTAAATTTACATTCGAGGTTACAGAACAGAGATTTATACAGCCGGTTGATTCATCGTTTACACTATGTCCGGATTCTATTTTAAATCTTTCTAGATCAAATTTTAATTGTAATTCCTTCTCTTTCAACGCGTGCTCCGCTAATCTCAAGGTCTCTGCTCTCTCTGATTCTTCAAATCTAATTTTTTCTGCTCTTTCTGATTCTGCAAATCTAATTTTTTTCTGCTCTTTCTGATTCTGAAAATCTAATTTTTCTGCCCTTTCCCATTCCTCTTCAATTTTCCTATTTGCAATAATAGTCTCAAACAGATTTTTTACGAATTCCTCTTCGTAACCCTCACTGTTAGTGATTGCGGTTTTGAGGTTAGGGACAGTCATGTTTGGCGTGACATCAACCCCTAATTCCTCTGCGAGTAGCAACATATGTTGCTTTTTTCCTTTTCCGAGTGAGTGATTGTAGGGTTTATTGGCACAAGAGCCGAGGCCGGCTATACTGCGCCAAACATTCATTAAAATATTCAAAACGTTTTAAAATATCTTAAAATGCCGACAAGAACACTGTTTCAATAGTACAAAGTAAAATTAAAAATTAAAATTCAATTCAAAAAATAAAGGAACATATATTTTGGTGGGGGGGGGGAACGAACCCTGCCACAAAGTCAAGAAAGGTTAAAGCGAAAATATTCAAAAGTAAAAATCTATATTAAAAAAAAATTCAGCCATTTCCTGGTAATGTAAATTGTAAAAGAGAGAACAATTACTTTTTGCCAGTTTTATATTGAGTAGGTGTAATAATGTGAGAATACGGTTCATAGTAATATTTCGGTAGAACCAATTCATCATTATATTCTATCATTTCTTCATCCGAGGTATCCTGTTGGGGTGTACTTTTCCGTGGTTTGTGTGGTGCTATTTTTATATTTATTTTTGCGTCGTTTATTTTTTTTAATAATTTTTTTTTTTCTTGCCCGAGATTTTGAATTTTGTTTCGAATCCTGTGTTGTAGATGCAGAAGGGGGTTGAGTACAAGAGATTGATGTGGAAGCGGATGTGATTGAGGATGATTTAATGGGGGTGAACATATTATTGGTGGTGGTAAGTACTGAATTAGAAATAGGAGTCGGTGGCTGAGTTTCTGACACTGTAGTGGCTATTGAAGAGATTGAGGGCAAGAGGTGTGCTTGGGTTGAAGATGATGTGGAAACAGCAGGAGTGGATGTTGATATATCTGGTTTTGGGAGGCATGAAATTGGTTTAAGTAAATTTAAAGGTGGACATTTTATTTTTGTTATATTTTCATCGGTTTGTGTAGAATTATTTATAGTAGAGGGTTTGGCAACTTGAGCATAAGTTTGAGGTAATTGTGGAACTATTAATTTACGTGCTTCTGGATATGAAATATTTTTATTTGTTTCGATTTCCTGTATCTGTTTCTCTATTTTCCATTTAGGGCATAATTTAGAATCCGACTAATGGGGCTGTGAGCTGTTTATACATTTCGGCTCTAGATTGCAATCTGAGGAAGCATGTCCAACAGATGCACATCTAGAGCACGTCCGTTGACCGCGGCAGGAAGTTTGAGAATGCCCGAACCTCTGACACTTGAAGCAGCGCAGTGGGTTCGGAATATATGGCCGTATTTTGCAGTTTAAATATCCGGCTTTAATAGTGGTGGGTAATTTCGGACTATTGAAGGTCAAAATTATATGCTTAGTAGGCAAATGTGTCGAGTCTTTTTTTTATTGTAATTCTTCTGACTTGGGCAACACCCTGGTCAGAAAGTTCTTCGAGAATTTCTGCTTCTGAAGCGCTCAAAAGGTCAGGCTCAGATATAACACCTCGACAAGAGTTCAATGATCTGTGAGGAGTAACAGTTAAAGGGGAGTCTATAAATGTTTTAGCCAACAAGAAAGATTTTGATTGTACAGCAGATACAGTTTCTATCAATAATTCGCCAGAACGTAATTTCTTGACAGATTTCGGGTCTCCACCTATTCCTTTAAGAGCTTTTTGTATTGCAAAGGGAGACTTCCGTGACATTTCGTTACTGGATAATGATAAAATAAAAAATCGAGAATATGAAGCATTGTCAACGTTGATATCGGTTAATTCAAGGCCATTACCCGGGCACAGCATATACGGATCCATAAATGCGCAACAAACTTCATTCTGGAGTGCCTCCACCCACCAAGGAGTCCAACAAGGGAGGCAGTTTGCCGGTGAACTGACATTAGTCAGGCACGGCGCTTACCTGGAGTACACCCAAAATATAGTGCTACAGCATCAGAGCGAAGATTCAACGGGTAAACCCGCCACCCCTTATCTGCAGCACTAACCCTACAGCAATGTCTCTCCGGGGACACCGAAGAGAGGTATCACCAGCCGATTGACAGGAGCGGGCTCACTCCTGCCACCCGTCTACAGAGAAGCGTGGTCCAAAGGGAATGCAAAGGTATCCCCAGGACACCATTTTCCTCCTTACGGGACGCCGCACACGGCAAACGTGCGGGTCGGATAACCAACAGTGTTAGTCAAAAAATAAGTAATAATACGATTATTGAAATCAAAAGTCGAATAAATTAAAAATTAAATTAAACCAATTAAACTCAATCAAAATGAATACAAAAATATGTTATTAATAACGAATAACGATTTATCTAATAGAAACAAAATGAATACTTAAATACATGTACATTTCGAAAAAAATTGGTCTGTAGTCTAGACGGGAAATGAATGAAAGAATGAATTAAATGACAAGAAAGAGGGTCGAAAATAGAGAAAGAACACTAGGGTACCCCGGGGTTGTGAATCCCGTGTTTACCAAAGACAGTAAAAACTTGGGGAAAGGAAAAGATCACTAGGGCACCTCGGGATTCCCTTTTCCGAGAAAAGCCATTTTTGAACAATATCAGCACAATATATTTGTTAAAATTCACACAAAATTTACTACTCTCTAGTATCACAATAACACTGAAATCATGCAAACACAGAAACAAAGAAAAATTTTAACACAGTAAAATAATCAAAACTATCAAGATACTTAAAACACAATAAATCTTAAGCTAAAAGTTGCACACAATACTCGTATTTACAATTCTCTAGAATCACAACATTGTTCCCATGCAAGAAAAAACACTAAGTATCTCAAAATTTGTAGTAGAAATTTTACCAAAGCAACTAATACAACTAAAGAAATATAACAGTACACCCCTTTTGAAGTACTATCTGCTGGAACTTGGGAATACCGAAGATCCGGTTGACATTTCTTGATTTAAAGATGAATTCAATTTTCACTACACACAAAACGATATTTTCTTCATTGATGGGATAGCTTATCCACTATCAAATCTCGGCCTTCTGAGAGAGAGTTGCTTTTTCTTTTCATTAAAGGATAGCTTATCCTTATTTCCAAACTCAGTCGTCCAAGTTGTTTTTTCTTTTCTCTGAAGGATAGTTTTATCCTTATTTCCAAGCTCGGGTGTCCAAGTTGTTTTTTCTTTTCTCTGTGCGGTTTGCAGAGCGCCCGTAATAAACCAGAATCACCAAATCACCTCCTCTCACGGGTTCGGTAATCTCTATTTTTTTTTTTTAATCCTCGGCGCTGCCACCACTTTTGCTGATGCTGTGACGTTTGATTCAATAATGGGAGCGTGTTTGAAATATAATAATTTAGTTTAATTAAGTCACAGCTATTATTTACATTAATATACAATTTTGCACTATGAGATGATTTTAGAGTCCAAAATAATTTTGTGAGGGAGGGATTTTGTTGGTGTCCGTTCACTGCCAGTTTCCGCTGTCAACTCTCTTCTCTCTCGGCCCTCTTGTGGTCTCCCCGCGGTTGACCGATCTCGGCGCGTCCCCTTTCACACCCCACATCCGGTGGTGGCGAAATGCTTCCCCTCGGGTCAAAGGTTGCAGGGGCTAATTAAGACACGTCCGTCGCAGTATATTAGCGACTGCAGGTGTTTTTGCACGTGTGGTCATCATTCTTCTAAAACTGACCCAGCCGTGGGAAGCAAGTCCCAGATGTCTCAAAGGGAGACGCACATACGTCACATTACCAATGTAAATTAAGTAAAATCCTCATAAATGGTAATTTATATATAAGTTTATTATTTTAAATAAGAACATAGAATACTTTGAAATTACAGCAAAATATGCTTAATGCGAAAACGCTTCAGATGAATTATCGTTTAACACGAAATAATACAATGGTCCCAACAAATTACTATGTATTTTAATGCACTTTTTTTCTCTTAACACGAAACGAAAATCGCTTAGCACGAAAAGATTTCCCTTCTGGGAATGAACAAAATGTGGAAAACACCAGCCACACAGATGAGATTTAATAGGGGTGTGAAATAAAAGAAAGGTGGTTTCCCATGCTTCGTAGAAAAGGAGGCTAACTTGGCTTTGAAATAACCTCGGAACAGCCTGCGACACAAGCCAACTTTATTTTTCTACTTTCACCCTCCACTCCTAACAAAGGCCAATCTCATCAGATGGCTAAAGAATCCGGATCATAAAGTTAGATGAGCGATTCTTACGAGAAAAGCATAAGGTTGCAATGATAACTGATAATTGTCCGGCTCAACCCAATGTTGTATTGAAAGCTACTCTTTTTGCATACAACAATTTTGAATATAACAAGTGTCTTGGAGCCTTATGAGCAAAGGATTAGACAAAACATGAAATTCTTTTAACAAAAGAAATTGGCTCAAAAATATTTTCTTGCAATCAAAGCAAATGAAGATTTTTTAATCAAGTAAATGCTCTTAGATGTAAATAAAATATACTCTAATAAACTCAATTTTTCTAAATACTTTTTTTTTTGCAATATCTTTTAACATGAAATTTTTTTAACACAAAAAAATATTTCAGTCCCCACAGTTTCGTGTTAAACGACTATCACTGTATTGTAATTAAAAAACTATTGTTGATTTTCTAAATATATATAATACATATACCAATTTATACTTAAAAATAAACTTTTTATAAACATGGGAAAGAAATCACTTCTTGTAGGGAAATGGTTACAAATGACAAAATAAAACATATTCTTCAAATACATTATATGCAATTTACAATCAAATATTCTGAACAACTTAAATAACATGTGTACATATAAGGGATAGATAATTTCCCAAAACAATAATTGATTGAACACACACAAAAATCACAACCTTTTATTTTTATTGCAGCAAGTGAAACTTGAAAAACAATCATTATTGCACAATTACAGGTAATTTTCTTTTTTGATAGAACCAAAATTTTTACCAACACTACTCAAGTTTTTCAAAAATATATGATTACATTTCCAGGACATATCCAGCATTTTTGATTGAACTAAGTCATCACACACACACACACATTTTCATTTCTTAACAAAATTATTGATCATATCATGGTTACAAGCATAATAATGCAGGCAAGCAAGACACAGAAGATATATGCATGTACAATAAACAAACGTAATCCCAATTTTCATGCACAAACTGATCTGAAAACAAAGCACTTCTGCATCTTAACCAAAATTTCAACACTATTTTAATTACTGTTAATTTTTAAATCAAAGGTTATGTAAATGCATTGAAATTCAAAGATAAATACACTGAACAAAGTGTGCATCACATCAAAATTACAGCAATTTGAAAAAATTTTATTATTTTTTACCAACAGAAAAATTTAATTTTTCACAAAAAAGTTCCAGCTCTTTCCTTCACTCCTGCACACACACACATATATATTTACAACAAGCAAGTGGCGTGTAAGTTACGGAGTTCCTATCCCTGAAGAGGATGTACCTCCACATCAGAATTGAGATAGATTACAGAAATTAGTGTTGCATAAAGTATAATTAAGGAAGAAAAAATAAAGAAAGTGGGATAGTTAATGGGCAGTGACATTACACCTGCTAGAGATAGCGATCTTTAATGTATGGTAGAGTAGGTTGAACTTTTAGATCGCGGTAAATGACTTCATTTCTAACATACCAGGGAGCATTCACAATCTGTCTCAAAATAGAGTTAGAAAGCGTGTGCAGTTTACGGATATGAGACATGCCGGCGGAACCCCAGATGGGAGAACCGTATAGCATGATCGGTCTAATGATGGAGTTAAAGAGCAAAACCTTGTGCCTGATCGTTAATTTACTCTTTTTCGAGAGAAGCTGTTATATATTTACAAAGTATTCAGTTAAGAGCAATGCTTAAACATAATCAATTAGCAGTCAAATGCAAATCCCCTGGAAAAGTTTATTTACACTACATTGTTTTATACAATAAAATGTCTCTTTAAAATATACAGTATAAAATCTATGGTTTGTATCGAGGCAGATACTGTGCCTTTACTTTATCTCTATCTTCAGGCTCTGGGAGATGAGGCTTGATCCCCTCCTTCCGTCTTTGCTTTGTCACAAAACCCTAAAAAAAATTACACTCATAAGCATGAACATAATAAGACTTCATTAATACACTTTTTAACTGATAAGATGCTATCTCTACTATTGTGCAATTTGTAAGAAACATTTAAGAACATCTGAATATTTTATTCATTGAAAGTCTTCTAACATGTTTTGCATAGTTGAGGTTAATTGGCAGAGCTTGGTTTTTCTATTTTAGAAGTATAGTTAATTATGATGGAGAAAAACTTAAGAGTCTGGTCAAAACACTAAAGTAATTCAATGTAAAAGGACACTTATAATTTTTTAAACATGGATACTAAACAGGTACAAGTAACAAATATTTCAAATTAAAATGTTTTGTCTGAATTTAGATCTAATATTGCAGGGCAAACTGGTCATCATATATAGTATGTAAACATTTGTTTTGATATTTAAATACTTCAAAGGTGAAAATCAATGACTTGGAAAGTTCAGATATTCATTAATTCTCTAATAGATATCACAAGCTGGGATGTAGATGTAGATGATGATTGTAGATGCTTGTAATTCATACAACAGTGCTTTTCAAGCATATTTTTTGACATTACTTGATATAATTTCATGATCATGATTAAAGGTTTACTGTATCAACAAAATAAGAGTTCCAATTAGAAATTATACTGCAAATTCCAAAGTGATAAATGTATCTGCATCATTTTCTTTCAAAGCTACTTGTGAACTTCTTTAAAATCTCCCATACACTATCAGGATTAGACACCACAATTCAAGAACTGCTACAAATGAATGTAACATGCTTTGATACGTATTTGAGCAGATTCTTCCTTACACACCATCAAAAGAGAAACACTTTACAAGGAAAAAAAAGACACTTAAAAAAACATTACATCACAAAGCAACTGTTTTCACAGGAAATTTTTTGTTAACTGGCAAAAGATTAAACAAATATGTGCATATAACATGTTCTTATACAAAAATCATAGGCTGGAGTGTAGATTAGAGTATTCCTTGGATTCGGAGAACTGCTTACTTAGATTTGATGGCGTGAGTTAACTTAATTCTAGCAAACTGTATAATTTGGTGTAATTTTTATACTTTGAAATAAGATCTCTTATTCCGAGAAGGGTACATATTCTCTGTACTTGATTGCTAATCCTTATTTAAAATTTACAGATGTTTTTTTAAAAAACACAGATGATTTTCAGATTAAGCATACCAAATTTTCATACTTTTGTTAGAAAAATTTTATCCCGTGATTTTTCTCTTGATCCTGCAAATTATAATGAAAAGCATGATTTAATTTTTACTTTTTTTTATGATTTGAAATGATAGGGGTTAATGAATAAAAAATTGATTGTGGCAAATGTTGAATGTGTCGTCGGCAAGATTGTTATGCATTTGGTTAAAAAGAAATTATCAGGTGATTGATTTATTTGGGAAGGCTGAAATAAAGGAATGAATATGCATCTTATTAGAAGGTCTGTATGAAAAAGGTTGGTTTGAGGAAACGATAAGCATGCTTCAGATTTTGATGCTGTGGATAATATTCATCTGTAACTTCATTTCTTTCAAAATAGATATTTTGAAGAAAATAGTCATGGTGTGGATGAGCTTCTGTAGAGATGTGTGTTTTAAAGTTAAATGTTTATGGGTCCTGATGTGTGATGGTAAAAATTGATGAAAACATGTTTGGCAAACAGAAATATAATAAAAACAAAAGAGTGAATGAAACCCAGGTGTTTGAAAGAAGTGTAAACAAGGGGGGGGGGGTTCATGTGGCTCAGAATAGATCACAGGAAACTTCTCAAATCCATCAACATGGGTGGGTTTGACTATTATATCGGGCTAGAAAATTTAGATGTCTGGAAAAGGATGGATTTTTCATCTTTCACAGCATCAATTTTAAAGATTCCAAAACTGGGGCTTGCACAAGCTTCACAGAGGGTACATGAAGCTCCATTAAAAAATCTCTGCATGGAACCTGCAGAAGAATCAATTTGAACCCTTACTTTGTAGAGCTTCATGTGCAGAAAAATGCACAAATCCAGCAATCCAGACAAAGTGTTTTTACTTTTCCTCTAGGTTACTAAGAGAATTTAACTTCATTTCAAGGAACTTTTCTTCCGAGCAAAAATAATCTTTTTTTCTCTAATTTTCTAATTCTTAAAAAAATAACAGAATTTTATTCTAAACTATAATTGATATCTTTAAAAGCATTGCAATTTGTTTTTCTCCTAGATATTGTCTTTTTTAAAATGCTATTTTGCAATCTGCAAACAATTATTGATGCATACTGATAATATGGTAACCTCTTCTAATTGCTAAAATGTTGGGTGCTAATTTGATATCCTGGGTCTACGTGCTTAGTCGTTGTTTATGTTCGGCAAGATGGACGATAACATTACAATATGGTAACCTGGATATTTTTAACATCTGGCAATGAGGTTGCCATGGGGATAACGTATATTAGAAATAATTTTTAGCTTTTTCTCGTGGTAACCCTTTTTATTTCAGACGATTTTAATTAGATTTCTTTAACAATTTAACCATTTTTATTGCATTTGTTCTATCTTGCAAAATAAAACAATCTTCTGTTTTATTTTGTGCTATTTTCGAATATGGATATTCTAATTTTATTAGTGAGTACTAGGATATTTTATTTTTTAAAGAATGAGTGTTGTTCTTTCAATTATTGCTATAAATATATATCATCCATTTTCACTTTATTTTACTTTTTAAAAATGTTTTTCCAACGTTCCCTGTTCGATGAAATTCGTTGAAGGAACTTGCAGTTTTTGGAACATTGCACGTTTGCAGTACTTTTTATTTGATATTCATTATGATTCTTAATACACATTATATATTTTTTTAATAATATAATATAAAAATACAGTTATTATTTTTGTAATAACTATATTATATTCATTATTTGAAATTTTTTTTTAATTATATTTCTTATAATTATTAAATATGTTATTTATAATTATTATTTATTTATAAGTATTATGATGTTATTCACTTATTATGTTGTTTATTCATAATTATTTTTTTGTTATTTATTTATAATTATTATGTTAAATGAGTATTCTTATGTACGCTTTTTATTACAATACGATGTGGTTACTCGTTTTTATAATAACTGATAAATTATATTATGATTATTATACAAAATAATTATTGTTAAATAAAACTTTATGAATATACAATAATTATTACTATATAAGATTATACTAATAGTATATATAATAATTACTATAAAATTATAAGATTATTATATATTTCATAATATTACTATCAGTAAATATTTTTTTAGATTTTATTGATATTCCCTTTTTTTATTAATCTTGGTTATTCTCAATTTCTTCCTGCATTCTTCATTCGAAATAGATTTTACTGTATTTCAAAAGTTCGTTAAAATTATTTTCCTGATGATCGCTTACTGTTACGCCTCCATCTTTGATTCTGTTCCAAGGACATGTGCTGTTTGGTGTGATTCTTTATTGCACCATGCAGCGTTTGGCGCATAGACCCAGGATAACAAACTAGTTCCAAATGTTGCCAAGTGGCATACTACTCAAGGATTGGCTTCATTAGTTAACTTTGCATCTTAGAAAAGGTATAAATTGTGCCATATAAAAATAAATACATATAAACTAGATAAAATAATGACAGTTTAATTAAATTTGTGTGTTGCACTAATTTCACATCATCCACATGACCATTCTAGTGGAAAATACAAGACAAATTTTTGGTCACACATGGGAAATAAATCTCAGTTCTAAGAGGATTTTCTGTCTTGGTGGGCCGCAACAAAAAAAAACTCACTGTGGGTTGCATGTGCCCTGTCGGTGACTATTTGCCCACTCCTGCATTAATCTGTTTCAAGTTACCTTAGTTTTTCATTTTGTTATCATTAAATTGATTATATAATTGAGATATCATAAAATTGCTTTGATATAATGAAATATTTATTTAAAATAAATAAGCTAGAAGCATGCAAAAGTATCAATGAGCTATTGAAATACTTTTGTGAATATAACAAATATTAATTAAAAGATAATTCTTTTAATCAACATCATATCACAAATCTTTTACCAAACTAATTATGAAAGGGAGCTGAAACCAACATAATAAAAACTTAAAAAATATAAAAACAGAATATACTTCTGACTTATGTGTAGAAATTGATAGAAAGAAATGTATTTCAATTATGCATTGAGAATTTAAGAATATAATAGTATACTTGTGTCCAAAATAATGTTACTAACATAAATTTCCTACTATTTGAAGAAATCTATAACTTTTTTTTTTTTTACACTCATGTCATATATAAAGTGAGCAAAAGCGAGCAACAAACCCTAATTTTGTGCATTTTGACAGATAAAAAGAATTTTTACAGCTGTTTTGAGTGAAAAAACTGATAAAACTATCTTCATAGCAGAGCTTTGAATTTTGTGTTAAGACTTGTGTATGACACTGTGATAAGCATAAATTTGTGTTAATTTTGTTAAAATGAGTTCCAACAATTATTTAGATGATGATTTGAGATGGAAAGCTGTTGCATGGATAGAAGGTAGAATGTTTCAAGCAGAAGTATTCCAAAACCTTAACATTTCTCGAATGCTGATATGCAAACTGTGGAAATAATTTCAAACAATGGGTACTGTTGTTAGAAGGCATGGACAAGGCTACAACACCTACAGGAGATCGATGCTGGGCAATAAATGCATGTCAATACAGAAATATGACAGCCAAGAAGCTTGCTCTGCCCTTTACTGCTGCCACTGGGAAGACAATTTCTAAACAAACTGATTACAAATGCAAAGCAGAGAAGGCAATTTCTGCCTAAACCATATCCTTTTCACAGATGAATCTAGGTTCAGTATTCAGATTTTGGTCGAGTTTGCATTTGAACAGAGCCCGGGACTTGCAACCGTCCTTCTAACATAAAAGAATCCAATCAATTTGGTTGGTGTGGAATTCTTGTATCGAGATGCATTACACTGCTACATATTTTTGATGGTTTTATTACAGCAAAGTGATATAAAGATGGAGTTTTTGAACCTCATGCGAGACTGTTCCAAGGAGCAATTGGTCAAGACTTTATTTTCACGGATGATAATGCAAGGCCACACAGAGCTAATCTTGTCCATAATTTTCTTGAGGAAGACGGTATTTGAAGAACAGAAAGGCCAACAAAATCTTCTGACATAAATACTATTGAGCCTGTTTGAGATGCTGCAGGAATAATTATTGATTGAAATCGATGGTTCTTCCAAACACGCACCCATTGTTAAAATCAGCACTTATAGAAGAGTGGAGATTGTAGCAACAAGATGAAATTAAAAGTCTAATTTACAGTATGATAAGACATGAAGATTGTATGGCAGCAAGGGGTGGCAACATTCCTTATAAGAGATTCATTTTTTTGATTATCACACAGCATGTTTTGACAATTTTTTATCTAATTTGCATATTACAAAGAGTAACCCCATAAAGATTTTATTTGTTAACATAATTATTCCCAGAGTATGAGGAATGTATGTACAAAAATTTACCTCAAATAAAAAATTATATACAAATATATTACATTTTTTGTGTTTTCAATCTTAATTTTGGACACCAGATTACAAAAGTAGTATTCTTTTCATGTAGTAAAAAAATGGCAGAAAAAGGAATTGGAAAAAACACTGAAAAATCAAACATTAAACAGGTGGTCTACACATGAAAAAATGTCCAATATAAACTTACCCAAAATCTTCTACAGTTATTGTAGTTATCAAAGTATGGTTGACATTTATCTCGTGCATAGTAATATTCATCTAAACAATTTAATGATAAATCACGTTCCTAAAAAACAAAAAATATTAATGTGAATTTTCAAATTTCAATAAACTATATAACACTTTTAAATCTAAAACATAACACCGAGAAATATTTCTATTTGTTCCTATTATTCAATTCAGCATCTTATAAATGGCATTTGTGCAAATGAAAAACATTAAAATCATGTTCTAAAAATGCTAAAATGCAAGAATGATCCAAATAGGACCAACCAAAGATATGCTAAGTCTGCACAGAAGAGAGGCAAATTTCTTGATTCGAGACCTAAATTTTTGCAAACTTTTAAATAAGATGCTTTCATAAGTATTGTGATTGTATAGGAAACAAAAAATATTATTCATGAAATTTATAATAAAACTTTCAATTAACAATCCATTAATATGTATTTATATTTTCATGGGGAAAAAAATTACGAGAATACCAAGAGACTAATAACAAATAAGTTAATCAGAAAACAATAAAATTATTAATCCTCTTTTTTCAAAACTTAATTTTGAGTACAGTAGCCGACTGGGTGGCGTGGATGGTTTGCTGCTGGCCTTCTGCACCCGAGGTTGCGGGTTCGACCCAAGCCAAAGTCAGCCTATTTTTGTGATGCAGAAAATTGACAGTGGCCATGTCGTATGATTATACAGCATGTAAAAGATCCCTAGAGTGTCCGTTTGGCTTGGGCGCTCTCGGCAAAATTAAATCCTGATATAAGTTTGCATCGTCAGAACTCAGGTGCCTCCCTCTGTGGAAGAAACTGAGCGTCAAAATTACCTGCGGCAATTGGTATCCACCTATACTGCACCACAGCAAAGAGTGATACCAGCTCTTGGGATGTACTAGGTCTGCAATGGTAAAAATATCAATCCGCAGCCCCATTGGATAAAAAAAAAATTTTGAGTATGGGGCTGTAAAAAAAGAAGTGAGGTACCTTTTTCCTCTGAAAACATGCCTTGCATTGCATGAAAATAACTTACTTTTTACATTCAAGAATTTATTAACGATCAAAACTTATGGTTTAACTGTGAACATTATGATTCTACTTAAATTCCTTAAACAGAGGAGGAAAAAAAAAATTTTTTTAAATGGTGAAAAAAAGAAGAAAGGTAGAAGAAAATTGCAAAAAAAAATATACCTTAAGAAAGGAATTTGATCATTAATTCCATGACTCCTTTCCTTCTACCACAAAAATAAACAAGGAGCAAATTGTGGGTACTTTCCTAAAAATGCTATGTCTCATCAATATCTATCCCATTAGATTATTTGAATCAATACTAAATTTTCCCCCCAAAAAATTAAGGGGGAAAAGGAAGCCAAACTAAAGTCGCACCAAGCAAATAGAAAACAAATGCCAGGATTTTAAAGAGAAAAGCACAAACATATGGAAAAAAATAATAATTGAAAAATATAGTACTGAGCACAATATCACAACCTATTGGTGACGTGAAATGAAACGATTGCCAATTCAGTGCGTGCGACATATAGGAAATTGAGGTTGCCAACTTGGCGAGTTATCAATAGAGTTGGTGATTGTTGGGATGATATGCAAGTACCAAAAATATGTGATTCGAATGTGTATACTCTACATCTTATATTCAATTTGTATGAAACTGCTTATACTTCATTTCATCTCAAGTTGGCAGCATTAGGAAGGGTAGGAAATGTAACAATCCGCTTGAAAAATAGTTCCAACTTGTTTTGGAATTTAAATGAAAGCAAATGCATAGAAAATTGTTAAAAAGTATCGTGTATTATCGAAATTGTGATTTTTAGGATATATTTTAAGTTAATCACATCTTAAAAGCATTTATTCCTTAATACCTGTGAACGAACACAGTTGAAAAACAACAATTTGATGAAACTTGACTTGGCTAAAAATCGGTTTTCAAGATTACATCCTTGGCGGAGTTACCTAAGCATTCCCGCCAAATCAACGCCATTCGCTTTGCGTCTTTGCTATCTTTCATAAGTACTATTTTGATATCTCATACTATCTTTGTTCTTATTGGTTTTTTTTTTTGACATTTTAAACATGTCTGAGATAGGAATGTCACCAACCTCGCTGTATACACCATCGAAACGAGGAAAATCTATCCGAAGCGGAGCTCGAAAAAACATATTGAATGTTTATTCTCGACTTCGAGAAGAAAACCCGCAAGAATCCATCAGAGAAATCATGAAAAAGGTTTCTGAACTGACTGGCGTTTCGAAAAGAAGTTTTCCGTACGAAGAAAGAAAAGAAGGCATTAAGTGCTGCAAGTTCTCCAGGTAAAAAACGACCCAGTGCCGTAGGCAAGCATAATAGGCTGGTGAAATATGACGACTTCACATTGTCGTGCATTCGGCGAAAAATTCATGGCTCTTTTCGAAAAAATGAGATTCCTACATTAACTAAAGTTCTGAAAGAAGTAAATGATGCTGAAATTTTTTCGAAGAATGTTAGCCGGTCTACCTTATACAGATTACTAAAGGACATGGGGTTCAAATTTGAAAAAAGGAAAAGACAGGCTGTGCTTCTTGAAAGGCAAGATACAATTTTATGGCGAAGAAATTATTTGTGAAAAATTAGAAATTTAAGACAAGAAAATGCGCCAAACTATTATTTGGATGAGACCTGGGTGAATGAAGGACATTCAGAAACTCGAGTGGGGCAAGACACAACTATTAAAAGCAGTTATGAAGCCTCATCTTCCAATTTAACAGTAGGTTTGGAAGGAGGCTTATAATAACTCACATTGGAAGCAAAGAAGGATTTGTTCCGGATGCTGCTGATATTTTTATTGGAAAAAAATCTGAGGACTACCATGAAGAAATGGATGGTAACCATTTTGAAACATGGTTTGAAACTATTATACCAAAATTAAAGCCCCAAAGCATTATTGTAATGGACAATGCCCTATACCATTCCGTGAAAAAGGAGAAAATTCCTACAAGTTCTTGGGGAAAAAATGCTTTTCAAGAGTGGTTGTCACAAAAGAAAGTTGTATGGAACCAAGACTTGATAAAAATTAAGCTTCTGCAGAAAGTAAATGAAGTAAAGCAATTATATGACAGTTAACAAAGTGGAAGAAATAGCAAAAAAAATTGGCCACAAAATTTTAAGATTACCCCCTTATCACTGCGAGCTCAATCCAATTGAGATGATTTGGAGCCAAGTAAAAAGTTATGTTGCAAGAGGAAATAAGACTTTTAAACTTAACGAAATAAATGAACTTGTGATAAAGGGAATAGAGAACGTGTCAACTCAAAATTGAATTGCATCAATCATGTAATCAAAAAAGAGAAAGATGTGGGAAATTGATGGAGTTGTTGATGAAATTTGGGAGAATCAAAATTTCATTATATCTGTGAACAGTGACTCTTCGGATAGCTATTCAGAAATAATGAGTGCTGATGACTTGTAAAAAAAATATCATCAATGTCCTCCTGTTAGCGTGGATGGTAGTTTGGAGAGAAGGGTGCCAGAGGTGTCGTCCTCGTCACTTGATCATGGTTTAAAAATTAAGATATTAATCTTTAATAATGCAGTATAAGTGTGTACATAATCAACTATTAAAACAGTTTTTTATGTAAACACTTATTTTGCATACTTTGGAGTGACACATGGAACAGGGTTCTTGCCCCTCACTCTGGAAACTGTGCTTTAAATATAATATTTAATGCACAGGCTAATGGTTCCACAATTTAAATTTTTTATTTAACATTTTAAATCTTTCACGTTTTTTTTTTTGACAGTGCTTTTAAAAATATACATTACATAAAAAGCTCCTTAGCTTTTTTCCCGAAGTATCTTAATGTAAATTTTTTCTTGAGTTATGCTTACATTTTGATTCTAAGCGCTTCTTACATGAAGTGTTAAATATACATATATATAATTTTATTTAGGAATACCTGATAAAAGAGCACTGTCCCTTTAAAAACTTTTAATGGAATTTTTTACAGTAAATATAGGTCTAAATTTCAAAATAAATAATTTTTGTTCAATAATTATTTTAAATTATTTTCTCCTTAAAAGTTATGCATATTAAACTGAATACATAAACTTTGCATATAATGTCAGTAACGTAATTTTTGAAGTATGCATTGAGATATTTTTTTTTCAGATAAACTATAAATTTTATAAAAGATAATAAGTTTTAATGTTGATAATTTTTTTTCAAATTAATCCCAAAACTTAAAAATGTATACTTCTGTATATCTTAAGTTAACATACATAAACGGCATGTATACATGTAATGTGAATAATTAATACAAACGGATTTAAAATAGTTATAATCAAGAAAAGGCGATTAATTCTTTAAAAACAAGATAGAAATTTGTATTTTATAAACAGATGTAATAAATAAAAATTAAAGAAAAATGAGCCGTTTATTTTGTAAGTGGCCTAAGCCACTTAAAAAATCAAGTTAATGAAAGTATGAATTACAATTTAACGGTATTTTTTCATTTAAAAAACATTGCTATCAATACGTTGAGAACTATTGAGATTTTGTTCGAGAACTATTGAGATTTTGTTCGAGAAAAGTTTTGCTAGCTTATTCATCAATAATTCTAAACATAGTGAAACGTAAGTCCTTAAATATCTCCATTTAAAAAGTGGCTTATACTATTTTCAAAAAAAAAAAAAAAGCTCCTCCAATTTTAATGAGATTTTTCAGAAGGATTTTTTTTTCCACTCGCCAAATATGGTGATATTTATTCGTTTAGTCACACTCTTCTCCTAGAGTAACCCGGCAGCGGCTGTAATTCGGTCATCGTACTCTTCCTAATGCTGCCAACTTGAGGTGAAACAGAGTATAGAAACAATTTTGCACTTTTATGAACTCATGTATATATATACATTCCAATAAAAAATTTTGTTTCCGTAGAAAATCAACCATTATACGAAGTCTGTAAACAGATTTATAAATTTAAGAAAAAATACTATTTACAATTATCAATTTTTTTAAGCATCAATTTTTAACAGTGCAAAATACAAATAAAAAAGAAAATCTTACCTTATGACATGGATTTAATCTGATAACCCTTTCTTTAAACTGTGCTTTAGCTTCATCAAACTTTTCGCTGTTCGAAATTTGGTGAAAGTTAGTTGTCATTATAAATTCTTTATTTATTACATAGCCAATATTACATTTTCACCAAAACCAATTTAGCAGACGAATTTTTAAATCACATAACCTTAAGATCACATCAGCTACAATAACAGTGACAAAATAGATTTTAAAATTAAAACATTTGAAAGTATCACATAAAATATTACAAGCCAGAAAGTTTCATGAAAATTTTTATCTTTAAATATTCTTAAAAATACATAAAAAATTAAAAAAAGATAAATTAGTGGGTTTTTTTTTAAAATTTCATATTAAAAGTTTAAATTTTTTTTATAAAAAATTTGATGAAAGTCATGATAAAGGAACTTTTTGTGTAATTTATAAAGATTTTTTTTATTAAAAAATTGGAATTTTCTCTGTCATATGTCGGTGCAAATAATGAATTAATTTTTAAAATGCGACATTGAAATGGCAATATTAATTTCGAATTTCAGCGCCCTCTAGTCATGTTTACAATTTTTTTAAAAAAGAATCTAATTTCCTGAGGTTTTTAAACAGCTGATTTTAGCCTGTTCTTGTTCTTTAATTACTATTGATTGTTTAACAAATTAAAAATAAACTAAAATGTCTTTCCTTCGAAAGAAACAATACGTTTTTTAATTGATACAAACTACAATCGTCACATGGCAAGGTTGAAGCAATAATATGTGCTGGAGTAGTCCGAGGTAAATATTTACTTTTTTATATGTTTATTTATCACAGTTTTTGCCTTGATTACTTTTTAAAGTTACTTACGAATGCTACAATGTGAGTCATTTATTTTGAGCTTTATGAAAGTCTATTAAGTGACCGCCATGTTACTCATCTAATTGAAGTCTTCGGTCGGAGAGCTGTTACCATGCTAACAGTCGACACTTCGCGCTCGTGCGCCGCCGGAGACGGACGTAGCTTAGTTTCGCTCTGGAGTTAATTTTTTTTAATTTGCTTTAATTTCCGTCTTCCTTTCTTTGGAAACAATATCCTAAGTGTTCATCATAAAAATAATTTGATTTGAGAAATATTTGACATTTTTTTTCATCGGAAATAAATAAATTTCTTAAATTGAGCGGTGTTGGGTGTGACGTGTGAAGCAAAGGCATTGAATTAATTCAGAACAGCTACATCCGACGGATGTGAATGATTCAGTTCTGTGAAATCTATAATCATCCTAAAAATTATTTGTCTTTGACCATGTGTTTCTATCAATACTGGGATTGGATTATTTATTTTTAGGGGAGATGCTCAATTATGGAAATTTAAGGTTAGTTTTATTTTAATTTTGTTGTGCACCATATTAGAAATTTATCAAGGATTCTTTTTCCCTATTTTATATATTAAGCATATTTTAATGGTATTGTACTCTTATTTCTTAATTTCATTCAAAATGTTAATGGATTTAATTTTACTAATTGAAAGTGTTTTATTACAATTTAAATTTCATTGTGTAAGTGAATTTTGTGTGGTATTAATGTCCTTTAAATCTTTTTTTTTTTTTTTTTTTTTTTTTGTCCTTGTGAAAATTAAATATCGATGTTTTCGTGAAAATTGTTTCAATTAATGTTTATGATTGTGCTGTTTTATTAGTTTGACATCAATTTGCTATACTAAAAAATAATTTTCAGCTCCTACCCCCACCCCTAAAATATGTTATAACCTAAGGTATAAAAATGGAATTATTCTTGAACATTTTTTAACATGTATTTATGTTAAATTCTATATAATTTTTTTATGGCTGGTTTGAAAAATCACCATTTTTCCAAATTAAGTTTGTGATATTGTCAGGGAATTTTTGGAGGAAAGTTTCAGGGTATTACTTTTGCATCAGAATTTTATTGTTATAAATCTCTTAAATGCATTGTTTACAGTTATAAACAATGTTATAATTTTTCATTATGTTCCTAATTATTTTTAAAGTTTCTGTCTGTTTTGTAAATTATTCAAAATTAAGTTTGACGCAGTATAGCCAAAATTGGCTCTTGCGCCTATAAACCCACAGTCACTCACTCGCTCAAAATTAAGTACAGCAAAAAATTTGTGATACTAAATTAAATAAAATTAAATTGTTAAAAAAAAAAATTTTTTTCAGGATAAATTTTTTATTTTTTTACTTGCTCTAATGATATGGAATAGATCATTGATAAAAGAAAATAACAGTATAATCTTGAAATGGATACAATTTGTAATGTTTATTTTGAAATTTGTGGGAATAAAATATTAAATCCTAGTTTAATCTTTTACACAAAAAAAAAATTTTTTTTAGTTATTTTTTTTTCTAATTAATAAATATTACTTTATATGTATATCTATATAGTTATATAGACTAGTTTCTTATTGAATTTTTCACAACTTTTATTCAAATTCTTCTGTAATGTATTACTCATTAGTTGACAAAATTATCTGGGGTTTCTTTTAATACATTCTAATATTAAAGAATATTTTAATGGTTTATGGCTTTAAATTTTATCTTTTACTGTTAATGGAATTATTCTACATTAACATTTATAAAATGAAATTTCATCTTATATGCCTTCATCTTCAATGCCTTTTTAATAAATTGTGTTAAAATAAGTACTAATGATTTTCCTTGTTTCATTTAAAATTAAAATACAAATAAAGTAATGATCACAAAAATTTAATTACAAGTTTTTATGCTGAAGTGTTTGGATTTCCCTCTTTTTTTACTTGTAGGTGATCAAACAGAATTGTACAATTTAAAGCATCTTGATTGTGTCTTTAGTAAATTATTTTTATCATCAAAATTATTCATTTTTGTAAGTTTTTAACGCATTTCATTTTAATGTTTTACTCTTTGCTTACCATTTAATTAATATAGAAACAAATGTTGCATTTATTTATAATGGGAGAAACTACCTTAAGCATCCATTTTGGAATTTTCTAAAGTTTTTGAAGTGAAACTTGTTTTGATGCTGTAGTGAATGGGAAATTTGCCCAGTTTTGCGTAACAGTGAAAAAGCGAACAGAGGTAGTGATCCCCCCCCCCCCCGAAATGTCACCATGGTGAGGAGATAGGGAGCAGGGGGGGTACACCCCGTGACTTGCGTCATATCCATGAAAAAGTTGAACAATTGCTAAGGGGGAATTGTGCATCAGAAGTATATCTTGCTGCTATGAACAAAAGGTGCTTAGGTATTGGTGACATTATGTGGGTACCCTTGCTACTCTTGCGTATTTCCGTGTTTTTATGTAACTAAACATGTCGTTTTCAATGAATAAACGCACCCAAAATATTAAAATTATATGGCTTTTCCCGTTACGGGAGTGTCTAGGGCATTGTGTATATGTCACTGATGTTCGCGCCAGAATCGCTATGGATAGTGTCTTGTAAACAAATGTAGCAGCTTCTGTGAGTGATGCATTAAGTTTATATTATTAATTTTTTATTTCCATTGAATTAAAATTAATTCTGGTCAAAATGCCTGGAACAAATGCAATAAGAGGAAAAGAGTTTTGTAAAAGGGGGGGGAGGAAAACTAGCAGGAATTCCAGGCGAAAGTCTATATATTACCAGGTAGTACTGTTGCAGCTTTTATTATCTTTATCCATAAAGTTTTAGTTCTGTACACATCAAAGACTGCTGCGATCATTGGATCCGATGATGATTAAAAGCTGATTATCTTAACTGGAGATTTAAATGTTAATTTTGCTTCAGAAGAAGCAAAGCCACTCATTAAATTCTTGAAATGGACACTGAATTTAACAAAGAATACTGATTCTAGAGAAGGAGCAACAATATAAAGAACCACGATTGATGTAGTTTTCTCACATTTTCTTGATTGACTACAATTGAGGATTTTTATATCCTACTTCAGTTACTACACACCTATTGTGTCTTTCTTGAAAAAGGATGATGCAGAAAGTTGAATAAAAATATTTTCATACAATAAATGAAGTTTGAATTTTATTTGATTAAAGTAAGTTCTCTCAGCAATTTAATATAATTAGATCTATTCCTGCATTTACGCCAAAGAAGTTTCACTTCTATCGTGTGGCTTTCCACATTCTTTTTTTCCCCCCTAGTTTTGTATACTGCACTCTATGGGACTTATTTTACTCTAATACAATTGTTTGCAAAGCTTAAACAACAATGCAAATTTTATGTAGATATGTCCATGAAATTGAAAAAAAGGATTATTGCAGTCCGTACAATGAACATGCAATTCAGTAGAAAGGCAATTCAAATGTTGGGAACGAAACCTTATAGGCAACGTAAGTGTATGTAAAATGTGTGCGGTCAACATGCTCAGCTCAAGACTTCAATAAAAGGAACAGAAGCACAATTAAAGATATTTGCAGCAAGTGGTTTCATGAAATAATGCTAGAAGAAATCCCCTGGACAACTTCACAAGGGAAGAATAATGGGAAGGGGGGGAGTGCATAGTTTGATCAGAGTAGCTGAAGAGTTTGAAATCAACAAAAGTGTCATTTTACATGCTTGGAAAGCCATCCTAATCATAGTTGCAGCTGTTAGAAAGGTTAGTGGTAATGACCCTAGGAAAGCAACCACAGTGAGTGACCCATATATTATTCCACAGGCAGAAAGAGCCCAATACCAGTCCGCAAGTACCTTTGCTCAGTAACAAGTGTAGCAGTTTACTGTAACCAGACGCCTTCACAAAGGTGTCCTATTCACCTGCCATCCTTAACCTCTGCATCCTTTTGAAAGTTGGTCATCAGTGGCACTGTTTAGTGTGATGTAAGGAGCACAAAAACTGGACATCTCATCAATGGAGTTGGTGTCCTCTATAGGAATGAGTCAGTTCAGTGCCACAAGCGATTCTCAATGCCAGTTGATTTGGAAAGAAGTTGGACATGGTTTCATCCCAGTAACTTCAAGGACTTACTGTGTTCTTGGATTTGTCATTTAGGAAGGCACTATGCTGAATGGGCGAACTGAGCTCCCCTTTTTCGACAGAGGTTCTTTAACTGGAGATTGCTTTTGTTGGGAGGTGATCCTTCGCCAAGTGCATCTGTTCTGAGTAGCTAATGAACCAGACTTCCTTTTTATGGATGACAAGGCACAGCCACACTGGACTGCTGATCTCCAGCAGCTATTGTAAAGTCACTCAAATGGATTTGCCAGCTCTCACTGTTGGACAATCTGGTGCTTAGAATGAAGATACAATGGGAAACAACCATTGCAGTGGTGGTGGGGGTGTGATTTTACATACTAAGGAATATCTGCTTGTTCTTCCTTGTGGACAGACAATAGTCTAATGATACTATGAGTTCAATAAAGTCTTTTTTTGTTTGATTCCTTACTATAAGCATTGTATTCAGTTTTGCACAGTTATGCTTTTATCATTAAGTACAAATATTGTCTCATTTCTGAATTTCATGTTTCTCGGACGATTTCTTGTGGAGTTGTGGCAAAAAAAAAACTGTCGCTTAAGTTTTGCACATCAGTATAAAATCATGTTGATTTATTTAAATAAAATACAAAGTTTATTTGTTAAATGTCTAAGTACATTTTATAAATTGTACTTTTAATATATTGTTTGTTTTTTTTAAACATTTATCTAAAATGAGCTTCATACAAATGGTTAGTCTAAGACTGTAGTACTACAGTTTCTCATGTATCGTACCCTTATCACACTTGTTATCATAATTTTTGGTTCTCATCTTGGTTTGAAAACTAATATCTAAAAATTATCACTTTTAATAATTAGTTAATAGATTTATTTTAATAGTATTCTAGGCTGTATCAAAAAATTTTTAGAAATGTTATGGATACCTTAAAGTAATAATTCATTGATAAATTTTGGCCTACTCCAAGCTTTTCAGCTGTGTTTAACTTTATTTGTGTTGCTTTTCTACTTTCAAAACCACCATTTATTTAAAGATTTAAGTGGGAATTTTTCAAAAGATTGCTATTTCTCCTCAAAAGAATAGAAAAAAAATGTGATACTGTTTTTTTTTTTAATAACTTGGAATGGAAAATTTATTTTATCTATTTGATATAAACATATTAAATGGATGCTTAATAAGTCTAGGCGAGAATATATATATGTATAAATACTTTATAGAGAATGTATTTTGAAAGTGATACATATTTAGAATTAATTCCCTATCTTGACTTGACCAGAAGTCTGCAAACTTTTGAGAGTAAAAAGTCATGTAGTAAGTAAAACAATAAGGTTTTTTAAGAGCTATTGATATGCCCACGCAGAAGTGAAGGGGACTTTCGGTACTGGTCGCAATCGAAATTGCCGTAGTTCAATTAATATTTAATAAATTGTGTAAATAATTAATAGTTAATGTAAATAATAGTCAATTACACTCAGGTCCATAAATTAAGGATAATTCAGAATCACACAGAAATTGAACTCTAAAATAAAAATTTCACCTGTAGAATTATCACACACATCCTGAAGAAGAATATGCAAATTACAGGAAACCACCAGATGGCGCGGATAGTACGTCACAATGACGAAAGTGTAAGAGAGGGGTATGTAAGGAATGGTGACGAAGTAAAATTGTTCACAAGCGCCTTAAAAGCCTTTCAGTGCAATAACAGCATAGTTATGGCACAAAGGAAGCATTTGGATGGTTTTTTACGTAGTAGAATTATCGGACGACTGGAATGTGGACGTACCCAGCTGGAAGTATCCGAGGAACTTGGAATCGCCCAGAGTGTCATCTCCAGGCTTTGGCAACGATTCCAAGATGATGGTAATGTGAGTAGATGTTACAGCACAGGTCGCCCCCGAGTTACAACGCCGAATGAGGACCGGTATTTGGCAGTTACTGCCAAAAGAAACAGACGGAGCACAGCATCAGACCTATCTCGTCAGCTATCTTCAGCTACCGGTACGACAGTTTCAAGGCAGACCGTGTACAGACACTTAGGGCACATTGGTCTATATACTCGTAGGCCTGTCAGATGTGTTCCCTTTACCGCAACTCACTGTCGCCTGCAATTAACCTGAAGTAGAGAGCATGCATTGTGGACACCGCAACAGTGGTCTTGTGTGATGTTTTCCGAGGAGTCCAGGTTTAGTTTGCAGTCTGATTCTCGCCGGACTTTCATATGGAGAGCGCCAGGTGCCCATTACCACCAAGGGAACACCATTGAACGACACTGTTATGGTGGTGCAGAATGGCTCGTTTGGGAAGGAATTATTCTTGGTTCCAGAACTGACCTGCATGTTCAGAGTGTAACGATGACAGGCCACATCTATCGGGATGTCATTCTGGAACAGCATGTACGTTTGTTTCGGAGCGCCATGGGTGCTGAATTTCTGTTTATGGATGACAACGCCCGTCCTCACCGTGCAAACATTGTAGACGAATGCCTTCAATCGGAGGATATCACCTGTATTGATTGGCTTGCATACTCACCGAACTTGAATCGAATAGAGCATGTGTGGGATATGCTTGGCCGACGAATTGCAGCCCGTCAACCCCCTCCCACCTGTCTACCGGAACTTCGGAGGGCATTGCTTGATGAGTGGTGTAATATTCCCCAAGATCAGATTGATAATTTGATACTCAGCATGAGTAGGCGTTGTAAGGTCTGTATTGCATCGTCCAGGAGACATACTCCGTATTAACCATCATACTAACCATGTTATACTGTTTTTTGTAAATAGGTTCTTTTTTAAAATTTGCTCCAGGGAGTAAAAATCGCAATTTTTATTAATTATGTCAAACATATAGCATCTTTTTTGCTCTTTACCTTTTGTTTGATAAATAGACTTTACAAATAAGTCAAATTTGTTTTCCTTCAGTCTCTTTTTTTTGCCTGAACTTCATTATTCTTAATTTATGGACATGAGTGTATTTACACAAAGTATCATTTCTATTCCTTCAAATACTATAAGCTATCGAAAATATTTTTTTCTCTATTCTATGACTAAGTGCATGAACCATTGTCAAAATATCAATGTTGAAATTAAAATTTGAAAGCTTCGTGAAAAAATATCTGTACTGATACCTATGGCTTTATTTTGGAATTTAATGTTTACATTTATGGTTAAAACTGTCTGTGGCTGTTTTTGTATATAAAAATCGTCTTGATTCGTGTTTAAGTAACCTTAAACATCTTATTAAAAAAAAACGTAATGTGTTTTTATCCCGAACTCGTGTATACAAATAAGTAGACGATGTTGGAAATCATTTTACCAATAAATTGAACTTTTACTGCTTTAGACTATTTTTGCTTGTTCCCAATAAATTTTGTGATTAAAAACAGTTAAAGACTGAAGTTTTATAACTGTTTTAAGCCAGTCAGATGTTTACATGCATCGACAACTGCTTATAAATTTTCTCTCTTGATAATTATAAAGAAAAAAAGAGGAAAGGAAACAAAAATTTTTGTAGGATTTTTCAGTGACTAGGGACAGAAGTCTTAAGAGCCGCAACAGTCTATGCCTGTGATTCTCCACCACTGTGCTGTGACACTTTTGTGTGCCGACAGTTTTAATTGTACTCTGAAAGAAAAATCCGGAACCGAATCATTTCTCCTTTTTGTAGAAATAAACCAATTGTATCCCTGGTATATTTAACCTATTCTTTCGAGGATTGATGGTAGTGTTTTTTTATATAAGTAAAATTCTTTTAAACTTTTTTTATTGTTAGTGTGCCAGCAGATTTTGAAATTTTTTAAAGTGTACCACTACAAAAAAAAAATTGAGAATCTGGTCTATGCAAAGAGCTGCGGTTTGAGAGCCCTAAATGAAACCATTAATTTGTTTGTTCAGTTATATATAATGTACTATAATTTTAGATAAATTCTGTTGATTAACATTATAATGATCCCTCCAAAGCTCTACTCTCGAACCCTGTGGCTCACCCTCTGGAAATTGTGATTCGAACCCGACCTTTCAACAGAAGTATGTCACGGAACAAACATAAATGATCAGGCTAATGCAGGGGTACTCGTCCTTTTTTCCCGCTGCAACGTGAGGGGTAATGGAAAAAAACTTAATACCTAAGCAACATTGGACAAAGTAAAATTGATCAAAGTATTAAAGCTTATTTTCGGCTTTTATTTTCAAACTACATTAACCTTTCTATCAAATACTCACAAAAAAATATTTAATTTTATGCATTTTTTTACTGAGTTTTGGGATAATTTCTATTTTTTTTCATCTGTGACCAAACCTCTTGCTAACATTCTACTATAAAAAAAAAGCAAGGTGATATATTTGATTCCTTAGGTGTGGGTTTTTTTTTTAAATTGAAAAAACCGATGCTTCTGTATCAACATCTTATTTTAACTTAACAAACCTCTTCATTAATGAAACATATTTCATTTCTGTTTGAATTAATCTCAAGTTGCAATTGTAAGATTATGTTTCAACAGATCTTAGATATAATTGAACAAATATTAGTATTCGTTTTATTTCATATTTTGTCATTTGTAGAAAATGTTTAATCTTTCCCATTAAAATGAAAGTATCAATTATTTATTATAATTGTTGTAAATGAGTTATAACTATTTATTTTATTTATTTATTTTTTTTTATTTTATTTTTTTTTTTTTTTTTTGTCATTGAAGAATTTTTTAAATTAAAAAAAAAATGTGTTTTTTAGATTAGAGTATTATTTTTTTAATGTTATTAAAAACAACCAATGGTTCTATTAATGAACTTGGTTTTCATGTATTAATTTCATAATCTACATCCTGTGTTATAGTACATTTTTGAAAGTTCTGTGTAATAGAAAATTCTTTGCATCCATCTCTTTTCATTATCCCCCTCCCCTTGATTTACTTGGTCATTTCAAATATTTTCTTTCAAAATTCAGTTTTAATAATTAGAAATCAGGTCCAGGTAAAAAAATGCCTCTTCGAAGTGTTGAAAAAACTACACAAAAAAATTCGATGTTGTAGGACATTTGTACTTTCTGTCATTCAGCCGTGACTTTCAAAGAGGAAACTCTCCCCGCACAAAATTATTAGTTATATAGAAATCATTTGAAATTTAGTTTTAATGGACTTTTTTGCTACTTTCAGATGAACTAGGCTTGCTCTTCCCACCATCCTGATTATTTTTTAGCCGGTTTTTATCAAGGTCCTAAAAGCTTAAATTAGGAAGATTTCAATATTAATGTATATCCAAAAGTTTTAAAGTTGAAGTCCAAAAATTTTAATCATTTAAGAATGTAACCCTGCATATTGGAGCAGGTATTACAGTCATCTAAAATGTAATGAATGAAAATTAGAGGTGCTCCAACTCTCTGTTTTTTTAAGGTCAGATATACCTGAATTACCAAGAATAATGTTTCTACTCCATCCTTGGTTCAAACTTAGCTCACCATGCCACTAAAATATTCGTCACTTACTGTCAGTCATCAGTATTTCAGATTGGAAAATTTCTTTATTAGTATATTCAGCAAGACACTTTTTCTCCAGACAAATCTTTTAAGGTGGAAAAAGAGAAACAACTTGGTAGAAATGCCGCCATGGAAAGATGCTTCTCACTGTGATCTCCAACAATGTTTACTTATTTGCATACATGAGTTAAAGTGCACTCTTGAATATGAGCAAGGGATCCACCAGAAGTGACAAAAACTCATTCCTTATTGTGTGACATGTTTAAAGGTGAATATAACAATAGAGTTAAAAAGACTTGCATCAAGAACAGTCAAAGTCAATTTTGAATATTAGTGCCAACATGAAATTTCAGGATAAAGTTCTAGCAGTGTTATTTGTGGGAACTTTTTTCACGACGTTTAGAATCCTAATTACGACATCATGATATTTTGACAATGGTTGCTCTTGGATTGAGGCACAGGTATTAAAATATCTTCAAAAGGTTTTAGTTTTTTGGAGGGAATGGAAAATGTTGCGCTTTGTGCAGAGCTTCATTCAAATATTATAAATGAAAATGTTAATTGGAGTGCGGCAGTCTTGATCGCTACTGCTACCGGAGACTCCCCTTGCGCATGCGTATGTGATACCTTGATTTTCTTTACAACATCTGTCCTCTTTTCTCCAAAAGTATGTCGACCACTGTGCTATAAGCCACATGCAGCCCACGAAATTGGCATGCTTAAAAAAAATTTACTGATTTTATCTTGTCCGGATAATTAACCAAATCACTTGAAAAACTTCGGGGGCAGTATTGTACATAAAATGTGATACACTTATTGATTGGGGATTTTCTTCATAAAAAGTTTAAGGACGCTCACATCAGAGGGAACGAGGTGGCCAAACATTTCTCAAGGTGAGTCGATCACAGGAAAAAAAAACTTAAAAGTTTAAAATTTAAAAAATGATACATTTTTAAAAACACGCTACTATTTTTTAAAGTTGATTGTTCGAGATTGTTTGATAGCACACTACATGCAAGAAAAGAAATTTGGAACATATTTTATGTTAGAAAAAGCGGTAATATAGATTCAAATAAAATAGTTTTTAATGAGCAATAGGATGGTAAGTTCAGAATACAACATTAACCTCGTTGGAATCTTTTTCTATTTGAAAAATAGAATTTAGGTTCTGTTCCTTAACATTAGGTGCTGACAGCCTTTGCTTTTCTATCACTAATTATACATTTAAAAAAAGAATGCAAATGTTGATTGATGATAGTATAATGCGACTCTTTCAAATCCAACTATCATAAGTAAGAAATGTATTTTTCAAAATGATACTAAACGAGAGGTTATACTCTTCCACATAAAGAGAGCATCATCAAAATCCAATTCTCGAAATTTGTTGCAATCATTTATATTTGTTTCTTGACCCAAAATTTTTCGAAATCGTGTTATATCTGGTTTTATTTTATCCTATTTAATTTTGATGTTGCAATTTTATTTGATTCGAAAAAAAGATGATTATCCCCTTTGAGCTTGAAGAAATAATTCCTTTGACATTTCAAAAATTTGTCTATGTATTCTTAGTGTCTATCGTCTTGATTTCCATACGCCTTTACATTCTGGAAATTTTTTATTTTAAAAAAAATAATAAAGAAACTGTACTTAAAATTGCATATTTTGGAAGGTGACATTGTATTTTATTGCCTTATCTCGTATTCGTGACTTTTCTATGAATAATTTTAAATATTTTTTTAAGAAAGTACTAATTCTTTTATAAAAGAGTTTATTGATGTCAGTGAGCCCAAAAATGTTTGCTGCTTCCTGATTTTCAAATTCAGAAACTGATAACAGGTTCGATATGTTTTAAGTTCTTTTCTCTCAGAAACTTTTCCCTTAATTTCTGTATTAAACAAAAAATAAATAAAAAAAAGATTTTTATTGCAATGTTCGATTTTCCGTCGAATCCCTTTTTTAATTCGTAGAGGTTTTTTTTTTTTCCTTCGTCAATTATTTTCTTCTAAAAAGCAAAGTTTAAAAGCTATGCTTTTCTGTCCGTTCATGCTTTTAAAATAGCTACGAAAGTCATTTTGTGTTGCTGCGTTGGTTATTTCTCTAAAAGTTTGAGGGTATTACCTCTTGTAAGTATATACGTTTGAGGGATAAACAGTTTTATCTTTAATTGAATTTCAGGTATTTGGCAATGCGTCCATGTGGAGGTAAGTAACTTTTCTTTTGTTTATACAAACACCATGTGACACTTTTCTTCACATTATTTTTTTACAGGAATGTAGAGGCAGATTACTCGTCACTTCAGTTCAGCGACTGGGACCCCTGAGTGAATGGGTTAATCAGTGAGTATTGTGGCTGGCAGAGTCAAAGCTCGGATGAGCAGGATAGGAATGAAAGATTCTGATGGCGAAGGGCTATCCAGGGATGGTAACGCCTCTCATCAGTCTCCGTTTGGTTTCGAAAATCTCCAAGTGACCGAACAACAAAGGCGGAGGTCACGCAGAGGCCAGCTACAAAGAAATGAGGAGGTGGAGGAGAAGCCAGATACAGGCAAGGCATTCATCTGCATGCAGCCTGGATGCCCCAGAACGTTCTCCTCCAGGTTCAAGCTAGTTAGACACATACTCATTCACTCAGGGGAACGCCGTTTTCAATGCACCAATTGCGGTCGTCGCTTCCACAGGAAAGACCATCTCAAGAATCACCTACAAGTCCACAACCCAAACAAAATCTTACACTCCTGCGACTTGTGCCAGAAAACTTATTGCTCATTGCTCTCTTATCGGAAGCATATAGCTCTCCATGCTGCTGAAGCTGGAGATCTCGTTTGCAAGCTGTGTGGTAAAATGCTGGAAGACAGGGAAGGGATCATGCACCATCTCAAAGTCCACACCGGTTCAAGAACCTTACGTGGCCCCAGCGAAAGAAAATTCCCTTGCGACCGATGTGACCGGGCCTTTTTCACCAAGAAGGATGTCAAACGACACTTGGTTGTCCATACTGGCGAACGGGATTTTGTTTGCCAGTTTTGTCCCCAACGTTTCGGTCGCAAAGATCACCTTGTGAGGCACACCAAAAAGAGTCACATCGTGAATTCCAACAGTCCGCCCTCTCTCGAGCCAGTTCGCAAATTTGAACCACCCACCCCTCAGCCTGCCGAAAATCACAAGAATAATCCACTGGTCGTGCCTCCTCAAATGTCAGAGATCTCCGGACTTGTGATATCGCCAACTAGTGTTCCTTCCATGATGGACGCACCTGTTTTGGAACCCGTGAAGCCAGATCCCACCTATGGTATACCTCATACCAATATAGTTCAGTCCAATTACTCTTTGAATTCCTTGTCCAATGAAAATGGCCAGCATATGGGTAAGTTTAGTGAACCCACTCTACTGCCTGCCTCCCAGTATCTTCCTATGTCCCCATCGTATCCTGCTGTTACCCCTATCCTGCCCCACCACTATCTCAACATGTCTACCTCGAGTAATATCCTCTCTGATCTTCTACCGCCCATGTCTATGGCACCTTCATTTACAACGTTGTCATTGGATGTCAACAATCCCCCTCTGCCTCATTTTAACCAAGCGTTTCAGTAACCTTTCTGATCGCTTCTTGCCCGAAACTCATCTCCTTGTACTTTCTCCAATCCCAATTTTATATATATATATATAACACCAATCTCTATAGTTTTTACATGCAGTCAAAGGAAGTGGAAATGAGCCCTTCTACATTAAATATATCGTATCTTCGGAGCTTAATTCTATCATTTTATTTTTTATTTGTAGCTTTAAAAAGGAATATATTTGTTTATTGTTGTTTTATTCTATAACTACAATTGTGACGGAATATACTGTGTTGTGTAGTTTGCAGTACACAGAAGCTCTTTTTATTGTGAAGTGTTAGTATTTCCAGTCTTTACCTGTTTCATTAATTGTAGTCATAAATTTACGAATCTTGTATTTTTTTTTTTGTAATAGTATCTTATTGTGTTAGTCTTTCTCATTCATGTTATTCAATGAAACACTGCCAACTATTTAAAGAAAGCTGTGATACATAAGCTCAATGACATCTAGTGTCTTCATGCTTTATAGTTTATTAAAATTGAGCTTTATCCTCAAGTTAAAAGTACCTGTTATATTTCCTGAGTAATTCATTTGTAACTTAAATGTCACTAAATGTTTTTCCATTTGTTTTGAACAAAGATGTATAAATAGAATATATATTTTAAATGCTGTCTGGACTTCAAAATAATAAATCATTTAACAGTTCACTCATTGATAGTTTTTTTTTTTCGTATTTAGTCATTTTTGATTAGTGATCCGTTAATTTCGGAAAAACTTCAATCTCTAGCTAGATTAATAAAACTTAAATTAATCTTTAAAATAGGGATTAAAAATGTGTGAACTCTTTAATTGCAAATCTTCTCATGTAGGATTAGTGTAAAAGGAAAAACAATCATTAGAATCTATACAAAAGGCTGCCATGATCAGTTAAAAAATTTGGTTTGCATTCTCTTTAATAGATATATTACATTCCAGGCATGACATATAATGGAATAAAATGATGTATGAAATGGTGTTCGTTCTTGATTATCACTATCTCGTATTTGTTGTGCTCGTGAATTCCGTAGACAGTGTAAAACTGGATGAGGTACTGCGTTTGAGGCTCTTGTCTACAGTCCATTTTGAATTCAAGAACATTTTGTTAATCTTAGGGGCGTTTCTTATTACGCTAGTGTATTAATTTCTACGAAAACACGCTCATTAGGAAGAACAAAACTAATAAAAGTTCTTCTGGATCTAAAAATGTTTCCTCTGATGTCTGAAAATGGTCTTAAGGGTATTTTAATGGTTCACATATTTGTGACTTTTAATATCTCTTAATTTCAGAAATCAGAAGGGAAACAGAGAAATTTTGATTTCCGTTAAATCCAGCGTATAACGCTCATACTTTTTTTACGATGAAACCTGAAATGGATGGGTGCAAATCTCTTGTATTTTGTAATCACTTATTCGAGGTATTATCCCAGGCATTTAAAAAATAGTACACTTCTAGAACTGCAACCCTTCAGGGTCATTTCTTTTAAATAAACAGTACTCCGATCTGAAAAGAAGTCTTAATTTGTAATGCTCATTATTTTTTTATTTTTAAGTTATAATTTTTATGTCCGTTGTATAACGAGCACCCGTAATTTTTTTTTGTATTAAAAATGTGCATTGTACGCGCCGGATTCTGCAGTATATTTTCAGCTCTTTCGGATACACTTTATTACATTTACTAATCGAGGTGTGAGGAAAGTAGAATTTGCAAAGGATTAAATACATTGGCGAATTTAAAGTGGCCTGTAAAGCTGCTTTAGTACTTCTAAAAAGTTTCAAAAAATGAAAATGTATTTTTCTCGCATATATATACCGTGGGAAAATATGTAATTTTTCAAAAGTTTTTGTAAAACGATCGTTAGGTCACAGGAATCAACTTACCGCAGGGCCATGCAAACTATCGGATAGTGAATTTAAAATCAACAAAATATATCAATTTGTGGAACGGAAAATCAAACAATGGATGTAATTTTGTAGTCCAGACAGCATTTCGTGGTGTTTCTATTTTAAGAAAAGTTTTTCTAGCTCTTTTGAGTCTGGATTGTGCTATGTTCCTTAAACCCAATGCCACACCAACTTGTGTTCATATGAGATTTTTCAATATTGTTTATGTTTGTTTTTACTTAATTTTTATAACTTTAAATATAGTTTATGTTTTTAAGCAAATGAAGAGAGATTATAGACACTTTCAGGGATGCCATAAAATTCTTAGTTGTGTTAGAAAGTTACTGGCTGCTGAGAGGGATTTTTTTAGGTCAAGACAGGAACGAGGTGCAGTATGAAATGTGCAGTGATTTAGAATGAGTATGTGTAATTTTAAAAAGTGACCTTTCTTAAAGGTGCCTTAAAGGACGTCAATGTTAGTTTAGAAATACGAAAGAGCTGATTCCAGCATGGTGAGAGGATGTAGACACTGTTGTACTAGAAAATGCAGCAGCTAGTATATATTTTATGATATTTTGCACGAGGTTTTTGTGTGGGACAGATTGGTTGTGTGTGCTTTTAAGAGTTCAGCTTCCACAAATCGCTGTATTTTGAGGCAATAATTCGAAGCTCAGAGGCTATTTCTTTCAATTCTGTGTCTTATCGTAAAGTACGCTTTGAAAATGCGTCAATAGTGTCATACACTAAATCCTCTGACGTTCGATTGAAAAATTTATCAACAACCAATCTGTCCTTTTAAGGTTCCTGTGTCTATGGGTTCTTTTATGTACTCGAATTAGCTACTCATATAAAATATTTTGTATATTCCTGTTATATATATATATATATTATGAGCATGTTTATTTTTGTACATCTAGTTTACGGAATTTGCACTTAGTATATATGTGTGAAGGGGTATATCGATGTCTGCTTCGTTTTTGTTCATTTTCGATGATCAGAAAGTTTGTTGAGTGCTTGCTCAGCATCTTTTTTTTAAAAAAGTGCCGCGTGCGAATCACTTACTTTTTTCTCTTAGAAATTTGTTCCAATACTAAATATCAATTCGGACAATATTGTAATGAAAAAGAAATTGCAAAATAAACTCATAACTTGTTTAAACGTGTGTTTAATTTTTTTTTTCTTTCTGGTGAATTGAAAGACGTTTTTGAAATATTGCGAATGACTTTGCATTCAGAAACTTGAAATATTTTGCGAAAATAATCGACGCGTTTTAAATAATATCGCGTGATTTTTTTTTCTGCTGCAATGTTCTCTGTATTTCATATTCATTTTCTGTATTGCTCACATAAAAACAATCCAATTAGAAATATTGAGTGGATTAATTCTTTTGTTGTATATTTAGCTTTTAAAAAGCCGATCGACACGAAATGGATTTTTTTTTTTTCAATGTTATCATCAATCCGTAATCGTCATTCCTCGACTTCGCTTGTAATGGGACCTTTTTTCCTGAAGCACTGGAGGTTTCCTATCTTCTTCCATGGTGTTCAGTGTAATCTATTATACACATCTACCTCATTTTTTTAATCATATGAATGTTATAAAAGTTTTATATGACTGTTTGTTAATGTAGTTAGAAGCTATTGTAAATGTGTGTTTCTCAAATCTGTTGAAGAGGTTGTCCTATCCTTTTTATCTACTAGTTCAAAGAGAGAAAAATCTAAACGAGACAAGGCATCAGTTTTAGATTACTATTTAAAAGATTGCCCTAATATTTTGTGTGCTTCAGTTTGTTAGTTACTATTTTTTCTTTTTTTTTTTGCATGTTCCAATTTCTGTTTTGTGGTTTGACATTCCAATTCCATTGATATCTCCCGTCCAAATCCATTTTCAAACGAAATTTTTAAGAGTTAGTTATAAATGTAATCATCAATCTTAAAATATTTCCAAAATTAATTTCCAAATTTAAATGCTGTACTCGCGTATACATCGGAATTTCCTTCAAAAATGAGTTTATGTATTTTTGTTTAAAAATAGGAGGGGGGCTGGAAAAGAAAGAGGATTTTAACTGTTCTTAAAATTCGTGTATGCCCCCCCCCTCCCTGCCCTTGTATCATTTAATCAGCAATCTTTAACATGCGTTGATGGTCTTAAGGGGACACAGTACGATTTAATTGACAAAAATCGATCAAACAATCAAATCTGATTTTCTTAGCCTAAATTATTCTTGAAATACTTTTCAAAGCCTCACAAAATTTAAAAGCTCTAAACTTAATAAAAGGCAGAATTATGATAGCTTTTACGTTTGTTTTAATTCATATCCCTATGGCAAATCAAAACTTTAGACTGACTTATCTTGGAAAGGTAAAATAACTAGTTTGTCTTCATGTAAAATGCTAAGGCTTTTTTTCACCTATTGCTAATAGTACATGTAACGAATGTTGGTGTGCATTTTTGAATCAAAGCTATACTTATTTTTTTTTAAAATAATAGAACCCAGATTTTAAACATTTTTTAAGAAATTTTCAATAAGCATTCATAAAAAGAAGCGTTGTGCGAATACCAATCAGTTACCGCAAAACCCATACCGACTTTGACGTACTTGTAAAGCAAAAATCATGCGTGTACGTAAATTTTTGTAGAAGTAGCATTTTCAAATCACTTCACAAATTTTAAGTTTTTTCCTTAAAAAAATTAAATCGCTAGCTTTTTATGAAATTTTGAGCTTAAAATCTATTTTACAAAGTATACACACAGCAGGCAACCAAAAAATTTTTGAAAATCCTTAAATTAAAATTTTGTGCGCAAATCGTACTATGTTCCCTTAATTAAAATAAATGCTTTCTGTATTTTTTATTGTCATCCCGTTGTAATAACAATTGCAAAGAGATAAAAACGGGAAAATAAGGTTACTCTGTATGAAAAAAAAAAACTCTTATTTGTTAATTTCCTAAATAAAATTTCAGGGAATTTCATTTTCAGTTGACAAACAAGTTGTACTTTAAAAATAAAAAAAAATCGAGCTAGGTACTTTTAGATCTGAATATATTTTCCCATTGTCGCGAATTTTTTTTATGTTGATTTTAAGTTTGTGTGTTCTCTATTCGTGTTTTTAATTATGATTTACTACCTCTTTTACGTTATGAAAGGTGAATTTCTTTGAATCTCCTATGATATTTTTGTTCACCTACTTGCGTTTTACGAGTATTATTTAATGAATTTGTTATTTTTTTACCGTTGTGAGTATTAACTCTTCCCACCTGTATTTTCTTTGTGTGATATCTTGCTCCTCGAATAGTTACTTGTACCCTGGGTACCAGATGGCCGGAGCGTGTGTTAAAAAGAGGGTGGGGGCATTTCACCACCACCAATCGGATTCTTTCCTTCCTCACTCACTCTCCGTGGTGCCGATTTAAATCTTTAATAACAGCGGGGAGATTTGACGAACGCATTCTGATCACGCGGATCGGGGATGTTGTTCCTTTGCGAAATTTCAAAACTTTTGTACCAGTTTGAATTGATGAAACAAAACAGAACACCAAATGAAATGAGTTTTGATTGGATGGAATACATATGTAATAATTCACTATTCAGGGGTGGACACCACGTTTTGAAATGATTGCATTCATTTGTTAGCATTAAAACTCAGAAAAGGCATAAATAGTGCCGTAAAAATCAATAAATACGTTATTATTCAATTTATTTACTGCAAGCACATTTGTAATTTTAGAATCAGTTTAAAGAGACATGTACCTATCATACTTTTTTAAATCAGGTGATTGGTTGGTAAAATTCGCATCACTGCCTGCAAGTTAATGTCAGCCAACTTGCATCTCTTGCAGGAAAATTGCCAACAAATATATGCAAACCCAAATAGAAATGGCATTTTGTGTTAGCTCTCTTGGCGAGCCGCAAAAAAAACTACGGGCTCCATTGTTTCAAGTGTAATTTAAAGCAAGACTGTACGGAACACAGTAGTAGCAGCAGCAATTTAATTTCATATTAAAAGGAGTAATTAAACGTGTTATTTATAAATAGGAAAGGTGCTAGTATTTTTTTATAATTGTTAAACCGCAGTGTTTTTTCCAGTGTCGCCTCGTGAGGAGAGCTAAATTTTGAGCCTTAGACTGGATTTTCGAAAGTCTCTTGAATAATAGCCTTGTCGGATAACGGTATCAAGGTTTCTATTCTGAATAAGTAAACGTTAAAGCAATGATATTCAGATTATTTTTCTTATTTCTCTAGATTAGAATTGAATTAATTACATTAAAAATGCGTCGAAAAAAAGGTCAAGTACGGCATTAACCTCCCATCCTTTTAAACTGTTGCAATTATTTTTGATTGCAACCGACTTTGACGATCGGAACAATGTAGTAAACGCAGAGGTCTGTGTTTCACAAGATTAATTAAAAATGTGCGAAAGAAGGGCTAAATAACATCCAAAAGAGTGAGTGAGGAAGGATGCTTATAGAATAATGTTCCTTTGAATGTCATTTCATTTTTTACCGACTGACTGGCATAAATCAGAGCTCAGGTGACGAACAGAGTACAAAATATGTGAATTCGAGAATGCGGTTTTTATTAATATGAAAGGTATAACTGAACTGAAAGATTTAATTGCAACGCCAAATTATATATTTGAAAGAAATTTTTTATATATTTGAATAATATATGTGTGTGTTACCTATATATATATATATTTTATGTAATGGTTTTGGTATGGCGGGATAGCTCTCAATTTCTGGACCACAGAAAAGCGTAGTTTGTCTTTATTTAGTACAATATATTTGATATTAAGAGATGGGAAAAAAAATATTTGAAAGAATAAGTGTTCTGCTTCTAGCATCTGTCAATTGTGTGCTTCAAGTTTATTTTGGTAAAATTCTTTTTTATTTGCAATTCTTACATTTACTATTACTTGATCTGTTGTAATTTGTGATGCCTGTATTTTTCAATTTCATTCTTGATAGTATTATATTAGGTTTGATTTGTGTATGTTTGTCTATTGCAATGCTATGACGGGCCTTATATTGTCACTAAGTATTAAGGAAACTTAGTTTTATTTCCTCCAAGTGCCTAGGCATTTTGTCTCCTGCGGGATTGAATCAGGGAAAACTTACTCTGATTATTATGAAAAACTTCTCTTAAGGCAATTTTTTTTTCTTCATAGAAATGGAAAGATCGGATTTAGTCCTCCATTTATATATCAGAGACAAAATTTGATTCTTTCTAAAAATGAAATGTTTTGCAATATTCAGGATTATTTGCAGAATTCCAATTAGAATTCTTGATTATTCTATACTAAACTAGTTGAACGACTGGTAATTTTTTTCTATCAGTAATTCTGTAAGAAATTTATAGAAGAATCAGAAATTGATATTTCCATAACGGGTGTCGTGGATACATTCTAAAGTTTATTCCTTTCGTTGCTTGTAATGTTTTAACAAGAATTGTGTACAATGTAATTATATAAATTGTTTTATCTTTAACAAATTTGGTTGTCTTAAGAAAGTATGTTTTTCATCTTTTGTGGTGTATTTTATTTATTTTGCTGATTTAATCGTTTCAAAAACAAAACTTAGTCCATTTAATGGCCTATAATTATGTATTAAAAATTTTTTGTTTTCATCTTTCTTGTAATATCTTTTTAAGTCATATATTTCTAATTGCTTAATGTCCTTTTTTTGCAAATGGAATGGATTATATTGTTTGCTTTTTTGAAATTTCAACTATGAAATCTGATTTTATTTTATGTGCATGCAAACGAACAAACGTTTATTGTTGAAATATTTTCAATCTCGAATACATTTCAAAACTTGCTTGAAAAATATTTTCATGTCCGTAAGTATTATCTTTATATATATATATATATATCTGCAGTTGAGTGTATGAATATAAATTTTAAATACTATTTTTTTTATATAGATTAAATATTTTCTCAAAGGGTATTTTTTGGCACATATGAAGAAAATTATATTCCAAGAAGGAAAATAAATGTTAATAACTCAAATTGTTGCTTTTTATTAGAATGTTTATTATACATCATAAATTTTGAATATATATATTGCTCTTTTTTTTATATATATATATATAAAACGGAGAAAAAAGTATTCTTACCAAATTTTATATATGTTTTGTGTCGTACAAGATGTAAATCTATATATTTGAAAAGTTTGTACATATAATTCTAAAATTGAGGGGCAAAAAAATTATGATTGGAAAATTCATAAAAGCTCTTGGAGCTTTGACACCACCGGTGTAAAGGATGAAGGGAAAAAAACATGTTTTATTTTACTCATTTCGTATTATTAGATTTTGATTATTTTATATAATGTGAATTATTTTTAGTGCATTGCCTTGATTTCTTTTACCTGTTTTCTAAAATTTGACCAATTCAAATTTATTTCATTCATTTTTATCTATTGTTATTCTTTTAATTTTAAGACTGTCCTAATAAGTAGGTGCCCAATTTTAACTCTTTTCTAGGGGGAATGTTTACATTTGTACCGCATATGAGGCTCAAAAGCTGTTTACTGCTGATCAGTACTTTAAGAAAATACTTGAAGCTAATTTATTGCATGCACAAAACTAAGTATTTAGATTTGGGAAAGAAAAATAGCAATTGTTATGATTCAAAGCGTCCTAGTACCATTCTACGTTTCAAGTTCCTTTTTTATAAAAGGTGAAATAAATCATGTAATACGCGTTCTGTTTCAGAACTGACAGGGATCTGTAATTTTAATAGAAAGAATCTAATTGCTCTTAGTTCGCTATTCGAAATTAAACGTCTTTGAGAACGGAAAACCGTTTATTATGTGAGTGGAGAATGGATAAGCTTTTCTTATACTTTAGATTAAAATATTTCCAAGAAATCAAGGCAATCATGTATTTCCCGGTTTTCATTTTCAATTTTGAAATTGTATATTCATGGTATAAAAATTATTTTTAAAGGAAAAAAAATTATATATACACTCAATATATGGCAAAAAATGCTCTTGTTTTTTAAACCCGTGTGAAGAAAACTGAATGTAATCCAGTGCATATCTTACCGGTTTATATTTTTCTTTTATTTTATATTATAAATCCTTGCATTTGTGTGTGTACGCTTTTTGTGTTTTACTCTATCCATACATGTATTTTATTTGTGTAATGTTTTCTTGTAACCTTGGCTGCTAAACTCGTAGAAAGAATGTTCGACATTTACGCAGTCACACATTTGATATTATTTTAATAAACTATTTTTATGCATCTGTGTCTCTTCTCTTTCCTCTCGTCACAACACCAAGGAAAACATTGTATTTCCCCTGAATATGAACCAGAGGGCCCATGATAGAGAATGATTTATGTGAGCATAATACTGAATACATGGAAACTGAAAATTCTCGTTGATCAGGGATGGGCCCACAGTCAGAAAATCGCTTTCAACCGAGAGCGATTAGTCTTTTATTTTCACTTATGGTAAAGCATTTTTACTAAAAGATCGTGTGAAGTCGCAAGAAGATAGAGCCTAAATTCAATTCCATTGCTGATTTGATCACAGTGGGAAGATAATACTATGACATGGACTTTTATAAATCATCAGCTGAAATTTTCCATGTATGGAGAAATTGCTCTTTATATTTTAGTCAACATATATTTGTGAGTAAGTTTTTCTGGCATGAAGAGTAAATATTGATGCAAGTTGGATGAATTAACTAGAAGTTTGAAATTCTCATTCTTAATTTTAGAAGAAATTTTAGAAAAGTATGATTGGGTACATTTGTTTCATTCTAAAATTAAATATGCTTACAGAACAAAATATAAAATTAATATGCTTATAGACCAGGGGTGTCCAACCTTTTTTGGGAAGAGTGCCATCATCTGATCAAAAAATTTTATGCGTGGCACTTTAAACTTTTACAGCAAACAAAAGAATATGAAAAGGTGAAAAAAAATGTTACTCATAGGCTTATTAGGAAATTTTTATGCAAATAGCACATATTTTATGCTAGTCTGTTGTGGAAATTTAAAACTAATATAATAAGACAAAAGTACAAGCTTTTAAGTTTTATTATTAAAATTTTCTCTTCAGTTTCAATCAATTAGGTTAGGTATAGAATAAAAATGAGTAGCGAGAAAAAATTTAATTCTAAATAATTATTAAACAGTTAGTACTTTCTTAGTGTGGTTTTTTATTTCGTAGACTTTGTACTGAGTCCTCTACATTAGGATCAGTTCTCGAAGATACGAACAGAACTTTCTAGGTGCGCATCAGTTTCTCCTAAATCGAGACAAAAAAAGCCAAAGTGTGTTCACAAAAAAAAATATAAGATCAATGAGGATTGGAAAAGATTAATCTTTTCCTTATAATCTTAAATTTAAATGTCTTGTAGTATCGATAAGAAAACCTAAATATCTCAAAGCTTATCTTCATTCTAGAGAAGCAAGCACTCACCGGGCACAGTGCATTGTTTTCTTCCAGATAACTTTAAAACACATTCCCTCAAATTCCAGAATCTCACGAATGCATTTCCTTTGGAAAACCTACTCACACACACAACAATGAAGGAGTGTTGTCTACATTATATAATTCCCTGCTGTTATTTAATAAAGTGTATTTAAAACAGATTTTGATGTTTTATTTTGTCTGAAACCACCGCCTTTCAGTAAAAGTTTTTTTTTTTTTCTCGTTTCAAATTTTTCAAGAAGAGTCTTCGCATGCAACTCTGCCGTGGCACGTGGATTGACCACCCCTGCTATAGACAATAAATAAAAATGTCACTGTTTTTTTACAATGAATCCAATCATTTTGAAAAGGCCCTCCAGTGTCCTCCGCCGCCCATCCCAGTCAAGCGCCAGTTCATCTTCGTTATTTGGAAGGGATCTGTAACGTTGTGGGATTTCCGGAATGCATCAGAATTTAAAGACAAGCAATTTTTTAATAATTTGTAAAATATGGAAAAACCGTTTTTTTCTCCAATTTTCGATTCAGCTTCGACTGAGTAATTTTCAGATGTGTGTTTGTATTTGTAATAAAAATTTAAAATGTGTACCGTATAATTATTAAAACTGAAAAAGGTTTGAAAGAGTGTATCAAATATATATTTTTTCATGTATGCTCCTTGCAAAAATCAGTATAATTTTTTGTGAGGCAGACAGAAATTTTAAAATCAGCCTTTGTACTCCAATGAAATCTCCCAGATGTTTTGGTAAATAATTTTCAAATCTAGTTAATAACGACATCTACAGAAAGATGTATTTGGAAGAAATAAGGGGTTATTCTGAAGAAAGAAATTATCACGCATTCAAATAGAGGAATTCACTTGGTTTATAATAAATATGGCACGCTATCCTTATTTTGCAAATGCCGTTACTTTATCTCATACATAGAGGGAAAATTCTTTTTCAGATAGAAATTGTAATTGTTTTTTTATTGAAATTAATCATTTTTAGCACTAGAAGAAAATATTTTGTAAATTAAAAATCACAACAAAAAATTTACTTTAAAAAAATAATTACTAAAATTAATGTTCCTTTTCTAACTCGCATGCGTTTGAAAATTAATCAGTCGAAGCTAAATCAAACATTTCTCTAATGTTGCTACTAAGACATCAATATTAATAAATACTTGGAAAAAAATTATTTGCTGCTCAAGTAATGATTGCGTACGTTAAAAATATTAATTATTGTGAAAGAGCATTTTATTTGTAAAACCTATTTTATATTTATGAAATTGCTATGTTATTGTCTCATGAATATGAAATACGGATGCAAGAATCTCACATGAAAGTTTGGTTAACAAAGGTTGCAAGATGGCTTTAAAATGTTTTTGTTTCAAATAGGCTGCATTTCGGCAGCCCCCAAGAGTGGGAACATTTAATTGGTTGCACCATCTAGTGGCGGCTTCCGCTACTAAATTGTGACGTTTGAATTTTATTCAATTCAAACTCTCGTCGGATGCTAAATTATTGCCATGATTTTGCCGAGAGAACCTGAGCCAAATTGATACTCAATCTTTTACATGCCACATACTCATATGGGATCGAACCCGCAACCATGTACTTAAACGAGGTGGACACACTACCTCAAAGCCAAAAATATTTTTCCCCAAACAGTTTTGGGGTTCATTCTCTTCTTCAAATTGCTGATCCAATTAAATAGCTCTTAACAAAGACAAGTATCCGATTTTTTTAATTAAATAAAATAATAGTTGTAAGTATTAGTATACTTACATTATCCACATAAATCAAGAGCTCGGAACTTAGATCAGATTGGTAGTGCTAGTAGGCTGCGAATTGCGATGCCCTTAAAAACTAAATTCGAAGCGATGTTCAATAGACAGGTACTGTTTCATGGATTTACTGTTTCCCACGACAAATTCTCACCGACCCTTCGTAGGAGTTACTCTTTCTCTTATTATACTCACTCCACTAATGGGTTTACGAAAATTCCTTGTCCAGGATGTTCGGAGTGATCGCAAATTGACACAATGCAGTCAGCTCGAATTTGTATCCGAGGTTGAAATCCACAGCAAAGTCGAAAATAGCTACCTCAGATTATTTAAGCCCCATTCCTGGGAATACCAGACGATTTTCCAGAAAGAAACCTAGTTGGGATGGAATTTGTGTAATTGAACGATATGTTTCAAGTGAAGTGCATTTCCATAAGATTCCGCTCCTATGAGCTAGATATGTTGCGGCTGAACCCCCTACTCTGTAGAATATATCACTTTTCTACCAAGTTTTTAGTTTCCTTTTAGTGTTCTACAAAAATATTTAATTTAAGAATAATATATGTTCGAAGGGTCCACACACACACAAGTAAAAAAGTTTGGGAACCCTTATTTTAGATCAGGGATGACTTAAACTTTTTTCCCGCCCGGTCACATACATATGACAATATATATTTCGCGTAGGCCGGAGAATGAGGATAACGCGAACACACTATAATACTACTGCAACATTGGACTGGACAAAATTAATTTTGGCTTTTATTTAAATACGATATTAACCTTTCTATCAAACACAAAACAAAATGTATTTACTTTTATGCATTTTTTATTGAGTTACGGGACAGTTTCGATTTCCTTTCAATCAAGACCAGTCCTCTCTCGTTAACATTCTACTATCAAAAAGGCAAATTGACAGATAATTGCTTGATTGATAGAAATTTCCGCTAAATTTTTTGTACATTGTTCTCAAATAATTGAATTTCTTATTGCAATGGGCCAATTAGAAATGGCTGGAATGCCGCAGGTTGAGTATCACTGCCCTAGTTCGAAATAATAGAAGTAATGTCTGTCTGTGTGTTCTGGTCGATAAAATTAGGAATAAAACAAAAGGGATTGTGCTGCATCTTGAATTTCAAAATCTTAAATTTATTTTCAAAAAAGAAAGTAAGAAAATCTATTACTTATTTCTCTTTTTTTTTTTAAATAAAGTTTTTCTCACTGATATAAATTTACTAATTTCGCACACGAGAACGATAATTAAAAGCCCTGTTCAATATTATGGTTACAAATTAGCCATAAGGAGCTATTTTCAGTTCATCCTTTCGGTGCTTTAGAGAAAGAATGTAAATTTTGGGGTGCATTGACATTTGAAAAGGAAATGTCCAGATCTAAAAATAATTGCCGTCATCAAAGTACCACCTCCAGATGAATATCTGACTGAAATTACAGATTTGTATTTGGTACAACAGTGAGCAAACATTTTAAGGAGAATATCAAAAAATTTTGTAATGTATTTGCATCCGCTTCATTTAATGCTCAAAATGTGGATTTGGAAGCACAGGGCCTTACTCTCTCAATGTGTATTGTGGAAGAGGCTCAGAAGAAATTCAACTACATCTTTTCAACAAAACGGAGCAGAAACACAGGACAAATTTACGTTTATTAAAGATGGCTTTGCAAGAACGTGTTGCAAATTTTACAGCCAATAATGAATAAAAATCCGTATGCAGAAAAATATAGAACTTTGTATGAAATTCAAAATAAAAACCAAGATCAAGAGCATTGTTTGTGTTTTTATACATCATCTTAGAGTTTATAATAAACCATCATGCAATGAATTAGCTTCTATTATTTCCACAAAAGATTGATGTTATCCGAAGAGTGGACAGGGGGTAACCCTTTCCCTGTGACCTTGAAATAAAAAATTGTAACCGTTGATCTTATCAATTAAAAACTGTGTATATTTAAAGCAAAATAAAATGACTCTGGATAACGCTGACATTTTTTTCCCCTCCCTTTTTGAAAGAACTCTTACGACACTAGTGAAACTTACCTCCGGAAGTTGAAACGTTATAAAAACTAATATCTACAAAAGCAGTTTTTATAGATATCTTAGACGCATTATAAGATATCTAACGGCCTGAGCAGTCATGATCGCGAACTCGTGACTGGCATTGCTTCTGTCCAGTTGCGAGTCTTCGAGTCCTTTAAAACCTGTTGCTTAGAGGGGCTGAAAGTCCTCACGTGGGCGTGGTATGTAAGTTTGGAGGTTGGAATGATAGCTCTGGTGTCTTCATTATTTGATCGTGGCTCAAAATTTCAAATCCTGTCGCCAATATTTCCTGTTGCTTCAAAGTTCAGGGTTAAAAATCGATTGAATAATAAACTTATAAAACAAAAATTCTACTCTATTATGTATCCAAATGAAAATACTTTTCCTTAATTGTCGGAAACCATTAAGAGATGTGTGCATTATAGTCTAGTGCAGTAAGTCGTCGACCAATGCCTATACGTCGGCCACATTTTATGTCAAATGTATTACAAATCGATCATGCGCCCTTCTAAATATTAACCTATTTCAAGTTAAGAGAAAAAAGGTTGTAAAGAGATTAATAATTCCAACAATCAATGTTAAAGATAAATCAGCAAGTAAAAGCCTAGACTTTTTTTTTGTGCGAAGACTTTTTTGTAGTGCTTGCAAAAAATTTCGGCATGCTATTCTCGACCTTCACAGATTTAAAAAAAAAAAAAATAGTAACGTTTCAGCTAGCTTATGAAATGATAAACATAGGCAAAAAATAGGAATTTTGTTACTAAATAAAGCAAATGTATAATATCGAGAAGTTCGATTTAGCGCGAACCATAGTTTGGCGAAGTGTAGAATCTCTTCGCCGTCGTAAGGCATTCGCCAACTCGGTCTGTGGGTTACTCGTGATACAGATATCTGACCATGCCACACAGCCAAGTGACCTACTTTTTTTTATCTTCGGGAGGAGGGCTGTTCACCCCTGTTGTACGAGTGGGGGCATTTCTTGATTTAATTGGCAGTTGCATCTCACCCCCGGGGACGACCAATAATGTTTTGTTAGAGACTTCTTTTCCTCGCGATAGTGTGGTTTAGGGGAACTGTTTCTGCGGAGAGAAATAGCGCACATCTTAAAAATACAAACCATTGCCGAAATGAGAAAGTGATAATTCTACATATTATTAATAAAACGCATACCATGCATTCAATATATTCAAAAAATGCATAAAACGTGCCTGAGAAAGAGTCAAAAGTACAACAGATTTAATTCTTATTCAAACAAGTCAAAGAAAATGCATATTTAAGCATTGAATTTAGAATACGATACACACACACAAAAAAGAGTTTTTGAAAGTTTCTTTGAAAAAATGTTTTTTTAACTTAACCTTTATATTAATTTTGTTGCCTTTTTTTTCTGCTGTAATTATTTTCGAATTAATTGAACAGTAATTATTAAAAAGAAATTCTTCGGCTTCCCTAAAATTTTGACAATTTTTTTAATGATAAACAATTACTTGAGTGAATGTAAAAATATTTCCAATATACGTGGACAAAATTCCTTTAAACGGAGCAACTTACATGAAGACTATCCTTTAAAAGTTTCCTCGCGTATTATTTCCAAAAATCGAAGAAGTTAAAAAAAACTTGGATGTGTCCGGAATGCCTATCCCCCCTCCTTAAACAATGTAATCTAAAACCGTATCAATTTCCTCTCATCGTTGCAATTTGGGGAAGTAGGTGATCTCTTAGTTTGGGGATCGCATTTCATTTCGCAAAAGAAAGATGCGATCAATTCCTGTGTGCAGTATGCGACGGAATGGAAATTATTTCGGCTGTGTTGCCACATGTGAAGCAATCTCAAATCCGCGTTGACAAGATACCGCATAAATATTCCTCCATTTGAAAGTTTGATGTTTTCAGTTTTGAATTGGATTGAGTTTACCGTAGGGGGGGGGGGCAAGAAACATCTCCATTTGTTACTTGCTTTCTTGGGACAAATATTGCGAATAGACTAGTCATGGATTAAGGAATGATGAAGGCTTGAGGACTCTTAATTTTTTAACTGTTTCGTGCGCAAATTTTTAGAGCTAGCTGTATAATTATTCATGGCTCGTAATGTAATTTCATTCACTTTTTTTTTTGTTATATTGATTTCCGTGTAGCGATTTCTGCCCCAAACAAAGGTTCGCTAACCACATTTTATAATTCTAAAGCGCTTTCAGAGGACGAGATCAAACATACGAACTGACACCCCTCTTGCAGCGTCTGACTTGGAAATTTTGAGCTTGACTGATTTAACTTGCATTAGCTCGACATGGCACGAATTTGCCGCGTCTTTTAGAGAAGTGTTGGTGAAAACAGACTTTTTAAACAGAAATTTTTGTCTTTTTACTCGTGAACTTTGATTTCAAAATATGTAATGCCCTTTAATTTAACCATTAGAGCCTTTTCAATAGAACCATTGAAGAATCTCAGTAATCACTGTACTTTCCCGTTATATGAGAATATATATTGTTTACCGCATTTTATTATTTCGCAATCCTGGACATGCGTGATGAACTAGAATCGGGGTTGTATTCCAGCAAGTCATTTCTGTCCTACAAGTCGCATAGTGGGGAGGATCTGATGTCGGCCTCCTCATTCGATCGTGACTCGGAATTTCGAGGCCTATTAACCGCGTTGTGACTCCAGAAATGAGAAAGCAGAAATGTTCTTCCAAGCTATCAGCAGTTCGAGAATGTAATGTAACCTAAAACTTCTATTTTTCTCCTAAACCCAGAAAAGAGCATCGATTTGAACATAATAAAGTGTATTCAAAAGAGGAAAAAAAATAATAAAGGTTTCTCTGGAGCTTATTTTTTATCCTATATCGAAAAATACTTTTGTCTGTTTTAATTATTCATTTGGGGAATTTCAGGTCTTTAAAAATATTTTCGAATATTAGAGGGAAACGAACTTTTCAGAGAATCCTTTACAATGTTTGTTTTGCTCTTTCACATTCTTTTTTATTACATTAAAACCGGTGCACTAGTCTGAGGAGGAGAGCAAATAGGATTATATTCTCGAATTCAAAAATACCTTAGGGAATCTTTTCTGTTAATTTATGTCTCTGTGAATATTTCAAAAATTGTGTATCATGGAACCAGAAACGCAAAGGAATTTAATCTCTAGCCGTCAAGTAATCTATATTAAGCTCGACACCAGGGCCGCCGCGTGGGTACTCGGCGCCCTTGTTCAAGTTGAAATTTGGCGCCCCTTTATGGGATTCTGTTGCACTCTTATAAAATGCTACAAATAAAATGTGAAATACTCCTTTTTAGTATTCGAAATTTGACTTTCGAGCTGAAGAACTTTAAAATTATAATATTAAAACACGTTTGTCTTATTGTTTTTTTAAATATTATTTCATAAATTTTAAAAACAAAACAAAGCAAAAATGATATATAATTTTTTTAAATAAAATATAAAAATAAGAAAATATATTTAAATATTGATTCTCCTAGCTTTAGTAGCTACAAATGCTCGTATCAATTCCTTTATATTTAATTTATCCAAAATTTCGCTCTCTATTGTAACGTCTTGGCACCACATTGAAAATGTACGCTAAGCTAATTATTAAAGAATCTCTCGTTGTATTCTATCAGCTGTCTTTCCGGAGTCTCTTTGCTCCTTCCTTCGTCAGCAGGCCTCTCTCTCTTGGGTATCTCTCGTGGGAGTCTGTCCGGAGTCTCTTCCTTCGTCCGCAGGGTTCAATTCCGGGAATCTCTCGTGGGAGTCTATCAGGAGTCTTCCTTCGTCAGCAGGCTTCTCTCTCGGAATCCATCGTCGTAACGTCTTGGCACCACATTGAAAATGTACGCTAAGCTAATTATTAAAGAATCTCTCGTTGTATTCTATCAGCCGTCTTTCCGGAGTCTCTTTGCTCCTTCCTTCGTCACTGCCCATGAATAGAAAATAATGCAGCGATGCACGGTCCATAGTGTCCCCCAGACACACCGACGCCGACGGTCCAGCTGTCTGATACAACACAATGCAGCTAAAAACACGTTTTCTCCAGCTGTGGAAATGTTTATGAATAGAGGCGTTTTCTCCATTGTGACGACGTCACACTATGGATATAATTGACAAGTCCGATAATCTCTCCTGCGCCATAGTAGATCGCATGTAGTTTTTTTTATAATTTTAAGTTTTGAAAAACTTCGTTCTCCAGTCGCCACCGAAACTGGCAGGGTTAAAAAAATCCGTAAAGCTATTGCAATATTTGAAAATGTATCGATAAGATTGTTTTCATAAATATAATTTAAAACATCAATAGGTGACATATCCTCTTTGGTAAAACATCGCAAAGATTTTATTTCTTCAAACAAATTTAATCCATCTATGTCCTTTTCATAACATTTTTAGTATCCATTAATTTATTCACAATGTTTTAAAATTTCATTGTCACTCCAGTTTTTTAAATTAGGTATATAATGTAGTAAGTAATTGAATATATAATGTAGTAAGAAAGTAACCTTGAAGTAATTGTAATGTGTTCTTTTAACTGAATAAATCTTTCTGAAATTGAAGAAATAGCAGTGTCTAATATTATATTGTAAAATTCAATCTTAAACTTATGTCTTACATTGTTGATTGGTTCGTCTCGTTTTGTTCATCTTGAGAAATAGTTTCTTTTTAAACCTGTTTCGACTTTGGGGGAAATCAGTATCCACCCCCAAATCATCAGCAACGATACTTGCATTGGCAGTTGCATGTTCATACGCTTCATCTGATCAACTATTATTTAGTTCTGATATAGGATTTTGTAAATTGTCAGTCACGATTTGTAAATCACATTTAGAATTTTGCATTATTTGATTTACTACATTTACTAAATTTAAAATATCGTGCCAGATGTTAATGGAACAAATGAATTTAAACGAGGAAACCTTATGAATCAAATTTTTTGCTTGGGTTCTTGATTCCATGTCTCTTGTTTGATCTTCTTGAATATTTATAAATGCTTTCTAAATTCCCTTCAAATCATTTTTCAATGGTTTTAAAGCTTGAATTCTACTTTCCCATCAGGTGTTGGAGAGGGGCTTTAAAGTTAGATTTTCAGCATACTGTTGCAAAATAGACCAACGTTTAACGGACGAAGAAAAGTAGTTGTAAAGCTCCTGCACTACTCCAAAGAAATTAAATGTTTCAGAGGAAATTTTAGCTGCATAATTTATACAACTAAATTTAGAGAATGGGTAGAGCAGGGGATATAGAGTGCTCTCGAATTATTTTCAATATTTTTTTGTTGCAATCCTTTGTGCTTTCCTCTCATATTAGCACCATTATCATAAGATTGGCCTCGTAAATCTGATAAATTTAGTTCTAACGATTTTAAATGCCCATTTATGAATTCATACAGACCCTGTCCAGTAGTGTCGTCGACAGATTGAAATCCTAAATAAATTAAAAGTAAAAAAACTTTTTTAAAAACAAGCTTTTATTTAAACGCGCTAAAAAGAATAAAATAAATTTTTCTTTAAAAATTTTTTACTATCAACTTATAACGTCATTACACAATTTATATGATATAAAAGCTTGTCGCAAGATTAAATCACTCTTATTTACTTAGTTTGAAAATTTAAGAAATTGAAATCAATCAAATCAAGTTATTTAATTTACTTGTTCATCTGCAGAGGTAAATCTCGCGACAAGCTTTTATATCATATAAATTGTGTAATGACATTATAAGTTGATAGTAAAAAAATTTTAAAGAAAAATTTATTTTATTCTTTTTAGCGCGTTTAAATAAAAGCTTGTTTTTAAAAAAAGTTTTTTTACTTTTAATTTATTTTTTACTTTTTAGTTATCACTGGACAGGTTTCTTAGTCTGTTCATCTCATTCAACGCGTCATTGTTGCTAGGTGTTAGCCGGTTATTTTTGAACAGTCGAGCTAAATGAATTCTCGCAAAAAGGGTACTAGACGAAAAACACAATTTTTTCTTAAATTCGTAAATTTTAAGCAATTCGTTCAATCTTCGTACAGATCTTCGGTAATATTATCCTACACACGAAAAAAAGTTTTATGAGATTTTCTTCAAAAATGAGAAAGTTATTAAATATTAAAATTTTGAGTAATTTTTGAAAAATCGTAAAAAAAAAGTTTTTGACATTTTATTTTTTAAATGACTGATTCTAAAAGAGAAAATCATGAGCTGTTTCAGTACGGAATGTCGATTCATTTAAACAAAAAAAATTCATGCGCGTCAATTTAGACATTATTTTCATAAAAACGAATCGATTTTGATTTATTTAAAAAAAATCGTAAGAAATACAAATATTATAATTTTGTAAAAAACATTATACCGTATCGGGACGAAATAAATGTTTTTTCCGATTCTATAATTATTTTTTGTCTGAGCTCCATAGATTAAAGTTAGAATTTCTATAATACCCCATCTCAGTTTAACTTGGCAGCGTTGAGAAAGGTATACAATGTACCAATCTACTTGAAAAATAGCTCTACTTTTTTTTTTTTTTTTTTGAATTTAAATCCAAGAAAATAGATAGAAATTTGTAAAAAAATTGCATATGTTGTAGAAATTAGATTATTTTTACGTTGTAGAAATGTAATTATATTTTAGACAAAGTTAATTAATACAGTCAATAGCGCAACATTATGAAATTCCAGTTTGGCTGAAAACCGATTTTCGACGCCAACTTTTGTCATTGTTGTAACAATAAAATTATTACAACAATGCAGATATATCCAAGTTGGCTCCCAAAACTAATTTAACGTTTTTAATTAATTGCAATATCGGAATATAAATGGTCAAAACATGCATTGTCATCAAAACTAAACGTGTATACAAAATTTCAGCTCAATGCGATGACGATATCAGCTTCAAAATTGAGTTGCAAGATTCCACTCGAACAAATTACATACATACATACATACATTGTAAGTTAAATAAAAGCTTTTAAAAATGTTCTTCAATTTGGACTTTATTGGTTTCCTCATTCTTATAAACAAATCGAATTACAACAGTCAACTGTTCGGTATGACTGATATCAGGTGTAGTGTCCAGAATTAATGAGTAATATTTTGACGATTTAATCATATGTAATCAATGCTTTTTAATTTCTTCTGAAATAATGCTTATAATTTCATTCTGAATTTGATCCCCTAAGTAATGAGCAATGTTCTTTTTTTAAGATGTTTGAATTTTGTGGAGATGTTCAGCGATAATTGGATCAAATTTTGCTATGGTCTCAACCAACTTCAAAGAATTTCCATTATATCACTATGATACAACTCTTTCGAAGAACCTCTAAATGCAAGATATTGCCGGGCTAAATATTGAATAAAATAAATAATCCTTTCAATAACCGATTGGCAGTAGTTCTTTTCTGCATCATAAAGTCTTTGTTGAGCTGCCTCAATGGTACATAAATTACGCAAAGTCATTTTGAGTTCACTGCATTTTGAACTATGTTTAAGGTGAGATGCACTGCTTTCATGTGTTTTCAAAATGTGGGTTGAATGTGCCTAATCACTGCATCCATTCTTAATAAGCTGTGAATGCTTCTCACTGAATAGTTTACATGGAAAGAGAGAGAGAGAGAGAGAGAGAGAGAGAGCAAAAAACTTCGTTTCGAAAATTTGGAATATACTAAGTAGTTTCTAAATACTTTTTCTCCATTCGGTAATGTTCTATAATAGAACGATTCTGAAAACTTTCTGCCAGAATTATCTCTCTGAAAATGTTTGGTTATCAAGCGAAAAGGGCCATTTTCAATTAAAAAATCTCTAATTTTTATAGAAATTGTATCAGGCCAGGGAGCTGGATCGTTTAACTCAAAGTCAAAATCTTCGTTTTGAGATATGTTATTACCGGGTGAATTTTCTACTTCAACATCTAAGTTTTCTATTGGTACAATCGTGGTTTCTTCTTGATCATATTCTGGTGAATTTACATTTTGAGATAAATTTTCATTATGAAATTCCAAACCAGATGTTGATGTTGATGGTCATGGTTCAATTAGTTGTCTGTCTAATCCTAATGTGTTTCTGAGCTATTTATTTAGAGATCCCGCCAGTTTCTGATTAGCTTTCTCTCGTTGCAATTTAATTTTTCTATTTTGTGCTCCAGGCTTTTTTCATTTTTTGAGAACATGTTTCTAAAAAAAATATTTATTACACTAAATAAAAAAAATTAATTTTCATTTCATTTACAAAATGCATGATATGATTTTCTCTCGGTATATTATTTGAAAGTCGAAAGCCCATGTATGTCATTTGCTACCAAATAAAGATTCAGGTAAAGAAGCTAATTTAACTGAAAATTTAGAAACAATATTTTTTCTCAGAAAATTTATTTTTGAGAATTTAGTGTGAAATTTTTTCTTCTTTCTGCCGATTCAAAATATTTAAGTAAATTAAACCAATATTAATACAAATTACTAAGAAGCATTTGATATAAGCAATTGAAAACACACACACACACATCTCAGGTACATAATAATTACAAACATTTAATGAAAAAGCTTTAATTATTAGTATTTTTTTAAATTATTTGGAAATTGAAATTTTATATCAGAAATAGATCAATCAAATTCTGCCCAATTAAGGGTAAGATTTATCTGGGTTTTATAGAGATAAATAAAAAGTTGCTTTTTGAATTATTTTGTTAATTTGAAAGATAAACGTTTTTCTTAATTTGTTTCTTTTTTATGAAAAAAAATATATATACTAGACATTACTAACCTAGGAGGTTTAAGGTAAAACCTAACTAAATTTATGCTAAGTATTAAAAATTTGTAACTAAAGTGTCATAAAAGCATTTGTTTTTGCTCTCTCATTCTGTGCAACAGGTACTAAATTTTAACTTTTATCTAATAAATGTTTAAAATTAACATGTATTTTTTAGTTTTTCACACAACACTTCACTACAGATAGAAAAGTAAATGTGTTTTTAAAATAGCAGCGAGCTACCACATTATACCAACTTTCCAAAACACATTTGAAGTCCATGAATTTGCAAAAATTTAATATTAAGTAAGCAAGGGCCCAGATCGAAAAGCATGAAAAGTTTGAGATCCTCCGTTCTAAGCTATGGTGCTGACGCGTACTGTTTTTTATTTCAAACTCTCAATACAAATACTCATATAATTTAAACTGAACAAAATATATATATTGTGTTACAGGTACTCAGCTACTCTCTTCTATAAACTTGCAAATTTTCTGTCTGTAAATTAATGTTTACATAGAAATTTTTAATAATTACAAAATACAACCTGATTTTACTGTGAATATTTAAAAAAAATTATTTTATTGCAATTAATTAAAATTCCCTTCAGTTTGATTGTTAAAGGAATATGTAAAATTTTAATTTTACAATTTCTTTGTCATTTGGTTGAATTTTTTGGCAATTTTTGTAGGTTTATGCATCAAAGATTTACAAATTTAATGAAAATTTATGCAATAATACCTTATGTAAGAATATTTTTTATCTTTGTATGTTTGAAAAGTTACATCGTATACATACCTCACAGAAGATAGTATCATTTTTTAAGAACTGTTATATTCAACTCTTTTTAAAAAAAATATTATTGTGCAGATATAATGCTTGACATGAATTTTTTTTCGTAAAAGTTAATGTACATTACGTACTGTTCCATAACGTTCATAAAGTACATTAACAACTTTTTGTAATTTTTTCACTTTTTGTTTTATATTGGCTTATATTTAAGATATTAAGGTTGTACAATGTTCGAAGAACTGTTGTATATCAGTTGATTTTTTTTTCAATGATACTCTACAGCCATGTAAAAGTAAAATATCGTGTACATAAAATAACAAATTCTCAAAAATGAAAAAAAAACTCCCCCCCCCCCTTCTTTTTGTGATCTGAAGTAAATTTCAAATGTTTACGATATGAGTAGGGTATTCCAGAGTAATATATTTCTCAAAAAGTAAGAATAATTTTAAGACAAATGTGTGTATTTCAGTAACCAAATGTTCAGTGAATAATCTGGTGAAGATAAATTTGAATTTTTAAATCTTTGTATGATACAAGACATACACAGTGTTATATTCAGAATATGATGAATTGTGCAAATATAAAACACATTACAAACGTTGTACAAAAATGTAAATGAAATTTTCAACAAAGAATAATTCTACAAAATTAAGGCAAAAAGTTTCATATTAACCAGCCTTTCTCTCATTTACACATGTTGTAAACATTTATTTACAATCAACTTTTGTTTCCTTATTTATTATGAAAGCAAATCTTTCTGTTTCTGAAAGCTAGTTTTTCTGTAGTATCATTTGAAACAAAAATATTTTACTGCATTTATTTTTATTATTTTTTTATAAAGAAAAATTCAGAGAATTTATAAAGTAAAGTGAATTCTAGACCGGAAATCAGTATATTTTCAAGAAAGAACCAGTTGTTAGTGAAACAAGATATCGAAAGTATCAGACACCTACTTGATATGAGCTTCCAGGAAAAGGTCCCCCATCCCAGCAACAGTCGTGTTAAGACTGTCATGCTCCAATTAATATTTTTTATATTATTTAAATCAAGTTTTGCACAACACAGTCATTAATATTTTCCATTTCTTCAAAAATGAAGAAATATTATAGATATTATTTATTTTTTTATTTTTATTTTTATAGCTCAATGCAAGTGCGATCAGTGTCAAAATATCAATGCTAGGAATTAAACTTTGAAACGTAAAAAGAACTTCAATACCAGTACTACCTTAACTACTACTTTTTGGAATTTCATGTTTACACTAATAATTAAACTTTATAAAACTGTTCTTCCATAGAAAAGTGTGTTTTTGGAAGATGTATTCAAGCAAAGATAATAAGTATTGATGCATACTAATCAACATAAAAGTACTATAAAAGTCCATTGAAATATATATATAAATATAGACAAAAATCTTAAAACTAGCTGATTAACACGAAAAATTTACAAAATAAAAAACATTTTTAATTAGATTTCATTAATCTGGACATAATTTTCACTGCCTCCTTTGTAAAGGAAAGCAAATAATAAATGTATGTTTTGATTTTATTTAAATATGATAAAAATGTTTGTGCATCTTTTAGCGCGTTTTTCACGTAGTGTAAAAAAAGCGCTATTACGACGCAAATTTCGTCTTCGTTCCATATTTTGTCGTACCTTTTTCTCAGCCAATAAGCAACCAATTGACCTCGGGTTTTCGGCATTTGGTCGCATTTGTGCCCTAGATGAGCCAAATCATATTTAAATTTAATAATTTTTAATTTTTTTAAGTGTAGTACACACACTACTTTTTGTTAGTAAAAAGTTCATTAGTTGCATTATTATAAAATACAACATGTGAAAAACGCGCTAAAATTACTTGGCCATGCCAATGATTGATATCAATTGCATCAGTAAAATTACATCATACGAGATGATTGCGAAACATTGAAACAGGAAACTAGCTTATCATGAATCATATTGTTATTAAAAATAGAAAGTAACTTGGAAGGAATTGCTTCTTGTGTAGGTTTTTTAAGATGTAATAATAAGTATGATAAGATTTTTCATGGAACTTGAAGTTTATTTTCAAATAACAGTCTATAAAAAAATGAAAATATTGAAAATAACAAGAACTTTTCAGTAAGTAAAGTTCGCGACACTGAACAAACAACGAAAAGAATTTAGTGAAATCCCTACAAATTCGAAATTACTTTCAACTGAATTGCGACGATTGCAGTTATGTTGCAACCTTTTATATTTATATCTTAAATTTGGAAGAAATCGCAAATTCGGCTGCCCTTGTGTATAGATATCCTGCTTAGAATCTAAAGGAATTCATGATACCAAAAAGAGTGTTGTAGATAGCGATAAAGCAGTGCCTCTGAAACTTTCAATATTTGCGACCTAATTTTCAGTCATAATTTTCATCGCACTCCACTTCTTACAATAACGATGTACTGAATGCAATTATAATGTACTTTGATGGTAACACTACGATGCTATACGACTTTAATTATAAACGCACTAATTAGATTTATTTTAAGTTTTGTAAATAAATTTTGTATATGACAAGCCCAATGCAAACAAAACAACGACGTCGAGCCACAACATCTCAGCATATAATGAATAAAAATTTATGCCGATACAAATCATTCCCAATTGCTGTTGTTACATGTTACAAATTCATAGATTTTGAACACGTTCCGTATAATAGCGCGAACTCCACACGGAACGTGTTTTCATTGTTGGTATCGGAAATCAAATTTTGTTTTACACAAACGAAACAATCCACAGAAACAAAAACAAAATTAAATTAAATTAAAATATAAAATTTTAAAAAAAATGAAATCTCATTTTATTGCTAAGAAAATATAAAACATGCAAAATTTCAAGTTTCTTATCAACAACTTTTATGTAAGTAACATTAAAATAAAAAAACTATAAGTACTATAAATTTTGGCGCCCTTGTGCGGTGAACAATTTTGCCACCCCCACGCGGCGGCCCTGCGCGACACGCATTTATTCATTTATTAATATTATTAACTGGATTAGCTCTACTGGAATTTTAAAGATATCGGAATTCGATTCGCATTTTTCTTTTTGTAATCCCACGACTCTTTCGAAAAAAACAATTTCTCTTCCTTTTTGAGTAGACATAGTTCACTAATCTGCAATTTAATATAATTACAAAATAGGAACACTTCCAAATGTATTCCACACATACCATGTTTTCACAAATACAATAACTATTTAAAAACTAAACTCTAGCATGAGAAACTCCTATATAAGCTTTACCCTCTATATTAAGCTTAGCTAAAATTATTGGCCAAATTACCAATGGAAGTTCAGGTAAAAGACATCTGATAACAAAAACGGGCTGCGATTGCTTGGATTCTAAATGTTCAATATGTCGTAGTTCAGCGTACGATTCAAACTTGGCTGAATGATAATTTTAAAAAGGGAACATTGATCTTAAGATTAGTGCAAAAAAGAAAACTATTCCACCGAATACTAGAAAAGAATTACGGCACATTTTTAGGGTTCCTTCGAATGCAAAAAACTCTAGAAAGAACTCGAGAACCTTAGTTTTCGACGAAGAATCGGGTCTTCGAACGGTCCGAAAATGGCGCGACGAGGGTACGATGATCTCAGTCAACAGGCGAATGAGGTACTCGGACTGTCATGGAAGGAATTATATCTTAAAAAAGCATAGACAAAAGCACCAAAACGTAATCTTACGCTAAAAAATTTTTTAAAAAACCCGCAAAACCCACCCTTGTGCTCACCACTGATGAGTGAAATGCTCAGAAGCTTAAGGTTTCGCAAACATTATTTCTCAAGTTCGAAAGTATTTGTGAACTGATCGTTGACAGAAGTGTAAAGAGTTCGGATAATTTGGCGTGTGGCCACGTTCGTACCACTTAGATTCTTTTCTTTCCTGATCAAGCAAATTAGCTGTTCTTAAATGAATATCTGAAAACTTGTTTTAAAATCTGCCTATCACTGTTTTGGATATACACTTGGCACAAAATCTTTTTCTGTATCTCTTCAATGGTTTTGCGCTGAGTAATGGTTTATCGATTAAAATGCAATCCACTCAAAGAGGGAAAAAATTAAGCCATTTTAAAAGAAAATGTCGCCCGATATAAGAATACAATGGAATATTTATTTACATAATGTGACATTAGATACTTTCTTTTCACACGTCACTCTTTGTGGTTGCGTATCTCTTTTCAAACTTAAAACTCCAGAAGCCTCTAAAAAAAAATTAAGTATAATATAAAAAAATAATAAATTTTTCACACACAAAAGAAGTTAACTTTTTAAATTGTAAAGTGACTGAATCGATAAATTAAAAATAACGAACAAATGTGCATCGTTTCTGTCTTGCAGCTTTCAAATCATATCTTTGGTGCGCTGTTTAAAAATGAAAATTCATATACCAATTTGATTTTACCACATATTTTGCTACATAGTTATTTTTTACATCCATCGCAAAAACTTAATTTGGCGCTAAATTTAAGAAAAAGTAGAGCATGCTCCAAATCGAATTTTTCTGTTTTAAGGCTAGCACTTTTTTTTTTTTTTTTTTTTTTTTTTTTTTTTACAGTTTTCTTCCTTCAAGAAGTACTTATTCAATGAGAAAATTTTTGCGTGGCAAAAATAACCATAAAAATGTTAATATTTATATATATTGTTACGAATTTTGTATAAAATAATGTAAATAATTTGGATTTGGATGTGCAATGCCTTTATATTACTCTATATTTATTTCATGTTAAGATTGTAATATTCACAAGCAAGCCGTCCCTTACGTTATAATGGCAATTCAATGGGAACTTGGCGAAATATTGGCGATAGAGCCAAGTTGGCATCATTTTTGGCGACCAAGTTGGCGACATTGGCGATCGTGTTGGCGAGTTCGGGACCCTCTGGATTCTTCTAGAAATTAGTAGAAAAATCCACTAATTTCACGATCTGTGGCGCGAGCGCATCTTTCCAGAAACTTCGGCCTCTGCTATAAATACAGACAGACGCGCCGCACCAGTCAGTCTGATTTCAACCAGCGAGTAGTGAGCACTGTTTTGATTAGCGATTAGTAGACTTGCCTTGAACTTAATCAACTCGGCTGTGCTTGTGAATAATCATTTACATACGTGTACTTAGACACTGCTTATTGTGTCTGAGTGCTGTTGAAGGTGTGAAATCCTTCTGTTATTTATTCAGTGAACTTTGCTGTTGAATCCTGTATTTTTAAGGATTGATTTACGCTAATAAATACGCATCGCTCGCAAAGAACTGTCTTGTTGCTTACGACTGCTTTTGCATAAAATCCTCGAACCCCGATCTACGTAACAATTTAGTGTCAGAAGTGGGATTTTATGCCAATAACAAGAGCGATGGATGAGCAACTGAAGGCTCTGATGGAAGGCATCAATGCCTTGAAAAGCAGCATTGGAAATGTTGAAAGAAGCCAAGAAAAGACAAAGAATGAGTTAAAGAATAAAATGGAGAAAGGCCAACAAGAAACGCAGAAAAGTCAAGAAGAGACTAGAGAGAGAATAGAGAAAGGCTAACAAGAAATGCAGAAAGGTCTGGAAGATATGCAGAAGACCCAAGAAGAGACCAGAAATAGTCTGGAAAATGTGCAGAAGTGCCAAGAAGAGACCAGAAAAGGTCAAGAAGAGCTGAGAGATACTCTAGAAAAGAAAATCGATAATGTTGGAGAGAAAATAAACAGTGTGGAAGAGAGAATTGCCATAAAAATGGAAGAAAAGATTGCAGTAGTTGAAGAGAAGATAGAGAAGAAAGTAGGGGAAGAAATAGAAAGAATTAAAGAGCAAGTTGAAGAAAAATATGAAGAAGTGGCTGGGAATTTTAGCCTCATGTCACAAAGAATAGAAGATCTTGAAAAGAAGTTTCAAGCTTGTGAAAGCAAGAATAAAGAATGCAAGTGTGAGCCAGCCTCTCCAGTACCTGTGCCTGCCTTTCCGGTACCTGTGCCTGCCTCTCCGGTACCTGTGTCTGCCTCTCCAATGTCGGTGAAACTGTCGACCTATGACGGAAAAACCAACTGGGAGGTGTATAAGATTCAATTTTCTATTATTTCTGATGCCAACGGATGGACTGAAGGGGTCAAGGCGTGTCAACTAGCAGCATCCCTTAGAGGAGAAGCGGCAGAAATACTGCAGACTCTTCTTGACACACAGCGGCTAAATTTGCATTCCCTCTATAATGCTCTAGATTTTCGGTTCGGCCAGAAATACTCCAAAGATTACGCACGTCTGCAAATGAAAACAAGACTCCAGAAAACCGGAGAAAATTTGCAGGAGTATGCCTCCGAAATAGAAAGGCTCGCCAACTTGGCCTTCTTCGACCAGCCAGCAAATGTGCGAGAAATAGTTTCCCTGCAACATTTCGTGGATGGACTTTACTTTACTTTACTTACTCGGGAGAATCAAGCCCACCCAAGGGGTTTCGAGCTGTGAATCGACCCTCCGAGATGTAACTTTATTAAAGAAAACAAAAAAGTGTGCAAAGTGGTCCCGAAGGAGGGACCCTCCCCCCAAAATTCTTGAGAAAAGGGGGGGGATACAGATGGAAAGCTTTACAATTGTGTATAACATTGCAAATACAAAAAAAAACACAAACACACACAAAACACAAACACTTACGCTGTCTAACTAATGAGACAGGAAAGACATGAAAAAAGTAATAAGAGAAGCGGGGAAATCCCTCCTGAAAGGGAGTTCGAGAAAGGGGAAGAAAAAGATAGCGGAGGTCCAGACATTTTTTTTTGTTGTTATATTTTGGAAAGAGCAATAATGGCCGGTTCAGGAACGGCAGCAGAGTGGGATCCTGGAAGACGTCCCAAAAGACGCAGGGGGGTGCCAAAGGGGAGGCACCATATCCAATGACCTCCCCTCTCCAAAAGCTTTGCACCCCAATGCAATGAAAACAACAGAGAGGGAATGCAAACCAGTCATTCAAAAAAGAAGAAAGAAGGAGGGGAGGGAGACATTGGCCAAATGACGAGATCCAGCAAATGGTCGGGAGAAAACCAAATTAATTTTTTGAAAAAAAAAATGAAAAGAAAAAGCAAGAGGAAGGCCAAGCAACAGAAAAAAGGAGGGCTTAAGATAGCCTATCACAAATGGAATTTGAAATCACAAAGCAAGAAATTAATTTATTGTGGATAGTGCGATTATTAGTAACAAAGTTAACCCAAGGAGAAAGAGCATTTGGAGATTGGGATTAACAAGATGATGATCGGCAGTGAAGGGACAGTGGAAAACGTAATGGTCGGCGTCCCCGGGTGACCCACAAATGCAATTTGGAGAGGAAAGAAGATTGAACCTGTGCAAGTAAGCGGGGAAAGGGCCATGATTAGTTAGAAAATGGACCAGATATTTAGAAATTGGAGGAATGTTAAAGTTAGGATTTTTAAAAAAGCGTTTGACCCTAAGCCCCGTATTGCAATCATTCCAATAGGAGGTCCAAGACTCTAGGACAAATTTATTTAAGGAACTAGAGAGATAGGAGCGAGGAGCAGGGACCGAAAACACTTCACCATCATAAACAGCCTTTTTTGCACAAAAATCGGCGTAATCATTATAGATGTTATTGTTATGAGCTTTGACCCAGTAAAGATTGTAATAGTTCCGGAATTGAAACAATTTAAGTTTAATAGAATTGAGATAGCTAGATTTATTTGTAAGATTATTAAGAAAGAGAATAGAGGAGAAACTATCAGTATAGATGTGAATTTTAGTATTATGATGAACTGCCCAACAGACAGAGAGGCCGATGGCAGAGAACTCTGCCTGAAAAACAGAATTGAAATTTTGAATTTTAAAAAGATACGTTTTAAAGGGAAAGCCCCGATAAAAAATACACACGGCGAAACCAACCTCGGAACCGATTTTGGAACCGTCAGTGTACACTTCCCACTCAGATGGGCCCTCGAAAGTATTGATAGGGAAGGAAAGAAAATCCGGAGGCACCTGATGAAGAGAAATATAAGAGTCCAACTTCGAAGCTGGGATAAGACCTGGAAGGAGATCGTTCCTGTTGTTCCAAATTTGGAACTTAAAGTAGAGAGAGCGAATAATAATATGAATGGGGGGAATCCCTGATAGGATATTAAGAGCATCTGTAGGAGAGGTTTTATAAGCTTTGGTAATTTTTAATAAGTAAATCCTCTGAATGGATTTAAGTTTTTGTATCTGGACAGAGGTCAGGAATCCACCCCATACTCCTGCTCCGTAGGAGATGATTGGTTGTACTACAGAATTATACCAAAGTTTCATTAGGGAAATATGCTGGTGATTGAAATTTTTGGAAACACGATGAAAGTTGGAGGAAATCGAGAGAATCTTATCTTTGATGGAATTTATATGGGGAGTCCAAGATAAGAGATTGTCTATGTGGACACCCAAGTATTTGTATGACTTGGCGATATGGATGGAATTCGGACCAAATTTAAAAATAGGATTTCTCCTGAAGGTTGAGCTCCCACGAAAGCCACCGCATTGAAGAAAGGGACATCGGAAAACAACAGAAACGGTTTTGGCAGTTGCTATTGACAAATTAAGCTCGGAAAGCTTAGAATCGACTAAACTTAAGATTTTGTTAGTATTATTCTCAAGTTCCCTACGCGAGAGGCCAAAAGAGACTACTGCGAGATCGTCCGCAAAGGCTTGAAGAAGAAACAGTTCAGAGTTCAGAGAAAGAATAGGTTAAAATAAATATTCCAAAGAGTAGGGGAAAGTACGGACCCCTGTGGGCAACCTTTATAAATTTGTTTTTTAATTGAAAAAGAATTATCAGCCCAAATAATTACCCTGTTAGTGAGGTAAGAGTGAATGAATTTCTGAAAGTGAAGGGGAATATGGAATGAATGAAAAATATTGAAGAGAGTCGACCAATCCACGTTGTCAAAAGCAGATTTGATATCGATAAACGTGGAAGCAGTATGCTTATGCACCCGTGTATTTTTAATGTGATGCACTAAATTGTCAACAGCCTCAATGCAACTGCGGTTTTCCCTAAAACCAAACTGAGACCCATGGAGAATTTTATTCTCAGACATCCAGAGAAGAAACCTATTAAGAAAAATTCTTTCTAAAATTTTGCCAAGAGTGGACAACAAACAAATGGGACGATAGGAGAGAGCAGACGATGGGTCACGCCCAGGCTTTAGAAGAAATTTAATTTTAGTGTCCTTAAAAATGGAGGGGAAGTGGCTAAATTGGATGCAGTGGTTAAAGAAACGGAAAAGCAAGTTGGGGAAAGAATTATAAAGAGCTTTCCAAATAGCGTAGTCAATGAGATCAATACCCGGGGCTTTACCTCCCCGGAGCTTCCGGAAAACGACGTCAACTTCACTAGGTCTCAGGCCAGAAGGAGGAGAGCTGTTATTGAAGACAGGGGGAATAGAAGGAGATCCTGAAGGAAAATGAGAATCAAGAAGAAGGCTAATCTTACTTTGGAAGGTGGAGGCAGGGTCACCAGTCGAAATCTGATGAAGATTAGTAGGACTGGTTAACTTTCCGAAAGCTGCTTTAAATGTAAACCCAAAATTATTGGAATTAGTTGAACAGAAGGATTCCCAAGCCTTATTCTTGGTGTCAATTATTAATTTTTTATAGTAGGCCCGAAGGGCCTTATACCTGGAGTGCATGGAAGCAACCTCGTCGACCGGCAGGCCATGTTTTGTGAGGGAAACAATCCTACGCTTGTATGCGTTAAGTTGATTTCGCTGGATTCTTAGAGAATTGTTCCACCATTTAAAAGAAGGAGTGCTTAAGACCCGGCGCTTTCTAAGAGTTGAGAAGGCAGAGGCTTTTGTAGTGTTTATTAATAAGCAGGCAAAATCGTCCAGTTGTCCAATTGAGGAGATATTAGTTAAGAAAGAATTAAGAAGGTTATAGTGTTTGCGAAAATTAGAAATAAATTTATTCATGCCATATTTGGTTTTAAAGACAAAGTCAGAAAAGGTTAGATCACACCGGAGATGGACACTGATAAAGCTATAGTCGCTAAGAGATTCGGTTGAAAGAATTTCCCAATGCTCAACAAAGGAAGTAAGGTCACAAGATGTGATGGTGAGATCGGGGTTTCCAACTGCAGACCTTGGACCATGAAACGTTGGCCCCAGCCCTGGAATATTGCAAAGGTGTAAATTGTTGGAGAGCAAGAAATCAGTCAAGATATCCCCCCTCCTGTCAGTGCTCTTATAACCCCAAACAACTGACCTTGCATTGAAGTCCCCGGCTAACAAACAATTCTTACTTATTCCTTTATAGAGATTCAATTGAATAATAGCCTCAGAGAAATCATCGTGAGGGGGAAAGTAGACGTTAATAACAGTAAGGAGAACTTGATTTAATTTAATGTCGACAGACACAGTATGATCGGTTTTCATGCGAAAGTTGCAAATGATATTCCGATTATAACAAACAATGGCACAATTGAGAGAATTCGAAAAGAATTGAGAAGAACCAAGTGGGGAATTTAAGAGAAGTTTAAAATTAGGATAAGGATCCTGGAGGAGAAGTAGATCAAAACCCATCTCCACTGCAACCGAGTGAGCCTGAAGGTGGGCAGATCGGGAGTGATTTGCATTTAGTTGTAAAATTTTCAGCAGATCTGCCAGAATTAAAAAAGAAAAGGTTTTAACTGAGATGGATAAGTAAGAATAAAATGCATAAAACAGTTAAATACAGAGATAACAGTATATGTGCAAACACAATAAAAATAGTAATAAAACGAATTAAAAAACATCAATAAAAATACAATACAATATAAAAATACATGAAAATGATTACATGAGTAAAGATAACTAAGATAAAAAACGACAAGGAGCAAGGCAGTGCAAATTTACAAATAGAAAAAAAAAAACATTAATAAAAAGAATAAAATAAAAATTATAATTGTAAATTATATAATGAATATATACTGAGGAGAAAAATCCTAACAAAATATACTAACTTATTAAATGAATTACAATCCAAAGTCAATAAAAGAAAGGGCTCGTTTTTTTTGTAATTCATAAACAGGACAAGTTCGATCCTTACAGCTGTGCTTGGGGTCAAAATTGCTTTTGAATTTTTCATTATATTTGACACAGTTAAGGCAGTTTAAAGTACAATTATTGTGATCATATGTATCAGATGCGCCACATTTAAGGCAAACAATTGGGGAAGAGCAATATTTTTTAGAGTGACCAAACAGGCCACACGTAGAACATTGCCTGACAGAAGTGAAGGATTTAATTTTAACTCTTTCGAAGTTGAGATAAAAGAAACCTGAATTAATTAAATTTTGGTAAATTTTGGGGTCAACTGAAAAGACCCAATGGTTAGACCGGGAAGAAGTGATGGAAAAATCAATTTTAAAATTGTCATCATTTAAATTTTCATTTTTTAGCTTAAGGGCATTGTGCAATGATTCCTTGTCATAGGATTTGTCTACATTACGGATAAATACCTGAGGTCTTCTTAAGTGGGACCTCTTAATGTCCAGATGTTGAAGAGCTTCAATACATTTTAGTTCTTTTTCTAAAAAGTCAACGTCTGAATCCTTTGATAGTTGGATGGAGATTCCATTATTCGAATTGTTACTGATTTTGATAATGGGAATAGGGAAATTTTTGTTGATAAGGCAAGCAGTAACTTTTTTCCTGACTTCTTCAGAGGAGCTGGACCCTGAGCGAGACCTGATGTGAACGGATCGGAGAGGAGCAGGTCGTTCGACCGCAGGCCTGACGACATGGGTGGGGGTTGAAGCAACTTGGGCGTAGGAGATAGGTGGAGGTCCTACTGCTGTTTGAGAAATACTTCCCATGGTGGTGCAGCAGGAATTTATATCCGAAGAACATTTGGAGATGAGTTCCGAATTTTCATCGATTGAGGAAGAGAACTTCTTTAATAAATCGGTCGTTTCTTCAGCTTTATCTCTGAAACCACTGACCAGGCGATCGAAGCATCTCTGAGATTCTTCGAGACGGCCCTCAAGAGAGGAAATTTGTCTCTCCAACGCAGAAACGCATGATTCTCTGGAACTAGAAGGATGAGATACCGGAGAAACTGTATTTGCCTCTTTGCAAAATACAGAAAACACTTTAAATATTGGAAGAAGTTGATCAGCAAGACCATTGGCTGAACTTTTCAGTCGCTTATCTTTGGAAGAGGAAACGTAGGCAGAGAGGCTGGACAGATGGCTGGCCATTTGGAGAAATAGTTCAGAGTCAGGGGCTGCTGGAAAAATTTCCAGTAGGCTATCGAACGGGGATTCTTCTTTTGCCATAATAATGATTATTAAAAACTGTTAGGGTCACAAATTGAAGCAGCAAGGAGGAACATATCAAAATTCCAACGGCCGATGAAATAGTCAAATCGAGAGAGAGAGAAGCGATGGCAAGGACTATATAAAAGCCCCGAAGAGAAGGAACACACAGCGGGTGGAGGGGGATAAAAAAAACCCCGAGGCAGTTGCGTCACTAGTGAAAAACCGGAGGAGGAGCAGAGTAGAAACACGACCTCTTCGCTCGGTCGCTCTGACCGGAATGAGGTATTCACCTGAGAGTGAAGAAGAAAAAGCCCAACTTGTAGTTCCTACACAAGAACGAGAAAGAATCCTTCAAGAGTACCACGATGCCCCAACAGCCGGTCATTATGGTGTAGAGAACACTTACAAAAAGATTGCATCCAGATATTATTTTCGAGTTATGAAAAAGTTCATCTCAGATTACATCAAGACTTGTCCTGAGTGCAATCGCTATAAACCAACAAACCAAAAACCAGCAGGACTCTTGAGAACACCCGCCTACGCCCAAAGGTTCGAGACGCTGGCCATTGATCTCTTTGGCCCTCTTCCGGAAACTCCCACTGGCAAGAAGTGGATCTTTATTGTTGAAGATACAAGTACCAAATGGGTAGAACTCTTTGCTCTTGCTGAAGCCACTGCTGAAAATTGTGCCAAAACACTAATTGAAGAAGTATTCCTAAGATATGGTCTTCCACGAAGACTAATAAGTGACAACGGGCCACAGTTCATAAGTGCTGTCATGCAGCTAACTTGTGACTTGCTAGATATTACGCAAGACCTCATCCCCGTCTACCACCCGCAAGCGAACCCATCGGAACGTAAAAATCGTAACTTGAAGCCTAGACTAGCTATTCTGGTGGGGGAGGAGCATTCGGCTTGGGAGGATAAGTTACCTCTAATTCATTTCGCAATGAATACTTCAGTATGTGACACTACAGGGCACACGGCTGCGTACCTACAATTTGGAAGACAGTTGAGAACATCGAGCGATATCAGGCATGATATTCGACAAGTTATTGATAATGATAACTTTGTACCGGAAATCACTCCGTACCTCAAAAGGTTTGCCAATTCCATCTTGGATGTCAAAGATAGAGTTGAGCAGAAACAGGATTATCAAAAGGAAAACTTCGATCGACGACGACGAAGAAAATATTATAAACCTGGTGACAAAGTTTGGGTGACCATTCATCCCATAAGCCGTAACAACAGGAGTAGGAAATTCATGCCCAAGAGAGAAGGTCTTTATCTCATTCTCACCTTGAGATCACCAGTAACATATGAGATTGCCGACCCAGCTAACCCTGACCAAGTCATTGAAACTTATCATATTTCTTCCTTAAAGGACTGCCAAAAGTCTGAAATGGAAAGAAACACTGGATTTGGGGCTCCTCTAAGGAAAAGAGGACGCCCAAAAAAAAAGAGTACCTCCTGTTTCCGAGCCGAGGCGTCAACGGAATCAGAGGGGGAGTCTGTAACGCACGGTATAGTTCCAAGACCGAAATGTAGGTGCCGCCATTACAATATGGGCGGCTTGGACCGGAAGTGTGACTGTACGAAACACTGTAGTATCGTCAGAGAGAGTTTGGATCTGGACAAGCGTGCGTTCCCCATTTCGATGTCCAATCCTGGACTATGTAAACTTTACTTATTTTAACTTATTTTCTCTAAATGTTTGTCTTGTAATTGTCTAAGTGTCTGTTCTTTGTAACTGTGCCATCTTATGTCATTAAATATATTAATTTACCCCGAGATTCTATTAATTACTTTTGGTTACCCCAAGTAATGACGTAAGCGGCAGTTACTAAGGTGTTTTTTTTAAAATTGACACTATTCAGGTCCCCCTGTTGCTCGATCTAACAGCCGTAGTGCTACTTAACTTAGTTTGCAGACTACTAATGGTATGGGAAGTAAGATTCTCTCTCTCTCTCTCTCCATGAAAAAAAGTTTAGTTTCAAAAGTTACTGACAGGGGTATTTATGGCACTAATGTATCTTTCCAAGCCAAGAATTAACATAACTAACACTAGGCATGAAAATGTACGCTTTCGTATGCGACAACTGGGCCTGTAATTTGAGTCATAAAAACGTGTAAATAACTCCGGGGAAAACCTTTTTTGGCCATTTGAAGTGAATTCGCAATTCGCTTGACCAGAACGCGCGTTCTTGGTAAAGTTGATTAATCATGCATAAACCCTTGTAAACCTAGAACCCGACAGTGAGGGGACGCTGAATGCTTTGAAAGCAATGGTGAAGAGGTTCGAAGGAACAGAGCTTCTTTCAAGCACAGAACGTCAACCCGAGGGAGTAGATTTATTGCCACTAGAATCGTCGACAGGGAGCCGTTGTTGGTTCACCCTATGACAGAAAGTGGGGTCAGCCCAGCACTGTTGAAGACCTGCCGTGCTGAGGAGGCCGATGTACGTTAACCCGTTCAGGAACGGGCGATTTTTCCTGAAAAGCCTAACTTCCTTTAAAAACTCATATAAATCTTTACTGTGATAAAAATATTCCGAAATTTATTTTGTTTATAAATATTCCAAATTCCCTAAGTTCGTAGTTCAGATGACACCGGGTGGCCGTGGTAGCTTAGTGGTCAAGGTAACGGACTCGTGACCGGCGTGTCATACACTAATACAGCCGTGTATGGGAGCGATGCAATAAATCTGTCGAGAGCTCGAACATCCTCCCGTTGGTGTGGTGTGATAGTTAGGAGAGGGGGTGCCAGCTCAGGTGTAGTTTCGTCACTTGACCATAGATCGAAATGACAACAGCCCTCGAGCAGCGTTGGGGTGTCAGTCGCAGAAAAGTGTCCCTGGGGTGATATGTCGTGTGGGAAATGTTCAGCAGAGAATGCACAGTAGTGTTTCAGAGAACGGCGGTCATATTCCTCGTCAGAAAAGTAAATGAAGAGAATAATACTTGACTGCGCCCTAAATGCCCCTGTCTGCAGTTTTTGAAACGAATTTATATATATATATATATTACAGTAATCAAAAGATAACGCTACATGTTTAAAAAATTTAATAATACTTTATTTTATTTTAGTAGCATTGTGTAAGTTTGACTTTTATTTTATTATAATTTACTAATTTTACTTTTATGCGGTACTGTTTATATTGCCTTTGTATTTGACGGGAAACATTAACCTGATGCTGTATTAGAGCGTATTAAGTTTTATCTTGTACTTTTATTACATCGATTTTAACTCTGTCATAGTATAAGTACTCGTAGTCAATTACAAGTAAATTCTATCGTTATATATTAATAGTATTGTGCATTTTATGTTATATTTCCATTAATATTTCTTCCTTTCCCTATGGCTCAGTGTACCGGCAAATTACAGGTGAAGGTTGGCTAGTCACAAAACTTTGTTTAAGCCTGCAATCTTGGTTCCTAAGGCCAAGAGTTTGCTCTAGTACTACTGTGGCTAATATTTCTTACTGTTTTGATTGGTTCTACTTAGGTTTATAACTATTTGTATATATTCGCCATCGATATTTTGAAATGGGATTTTGTATTCTAGGATTCATATCATTTGGAATTTTCGCTTGATTACAGAATTGTGCGATCTATTGAAGTATTATTACCCTCAATAGCAAGTCTCGTGCCATTGATTGCTGATTTCGAAACAAATCCCCCGTAACATTGCAAGATTACTTCCTAAAAAAAAAAAAAAAAAAAAAAAAAAAAAAAAAAAAAAAAAAAAAAAAAAAAAAAAAAAAAAAAAACGTAACATTGCAAGATTACTTCCTAAAACAATAATTTTAGGTCTTGCACGGAAAATTTTCCTCAATTAATCAAGTGATATTATTTCAGTTATACGAAAAAATTTTGTTTAAAATATTACAACAATTCGTTCGAATACAGCGTTTCTCAAACTGTGGAACGCGCCTCCCTGATAACTCTACGAGGGGGACGCAAGCCCATTGAAAAGCCCCCAGCCCGTAACATTGCAAGATTACTTCCTAAAACAATAATTTTAGGTCTTGCACGGAAAATTTTCCTCAATTAATCAAGTGATATTATTTCAGTTATACGAAAAAATTTTGTTTAAAATATTACAACAATTCGTTCGAATACAGCGTTTCTCAAACTGTGGAACGCGCCTCCCTGATAACTCTACGAGGGGGACGCAAGCCCATTGAAAAGCCAGAAGCAAAAGATTATTTTTTAAAAATTCTTGATTTATAGGAAGTAAGCAAACTAAAACTTTTTTGGCATAGTAAAAATAAAATACACATGTACACCCTCTGATATAATACACTTATAAATATATCAGTACAGCATGGTGTATTTTAGAATTTACAAAACAAAGTTAAGAACAATTTTAATAACTACCATGACCCCATGGGCTTGTCATATATAAAATTATACAAGAAAATTAACACTCTCTCACACACACACAATAATTTGGTCTGTTTATTATTAAACCTTTTAACTGCTGATAAAAAGTGACGCCATTTGCTCTTCAATGCCACCGTTTTCCACGTACACGTGCGCATGTGATGTATTGGACGGGAGGGAGAGCAAGAGAAGAGGAATAAAGAAGCAAATCCTCTGAAATAAGTAAATCCTTCGCAAACACTGTAAAAGTCTTTTCATTGCATTCCAAAGCCTTCGAAATAACTTTAGAAAAAGCAGTGCTCAGAAAAGATAGCACTTCGGAAAGACGTAACGAATACTTTGGCTGAGCGAGACGCTTATTTCAGTAGGTGGAACTTAAGAGGTTAAAGTAGTATTGTAGCTTTAGCATCACGGCATTATTGAATCAATACATTTTTATTGTATGGAAGGGGGCGTAATGAAAATCATGATTGAATATTGGGTCGCAAATATTGAAAGTTTGAGGAACACTGCATCTAAAATAGTCTACTACCAGGGCATTATCACTTTCATTTGAGCTTTAAGGGAACACAGTACGTTTTTTCAAAAAATTTTCAAAAGCTTTTAGTCTTTAAGGGTTTTTTTACATTATTGCAAACAAAAAGTATGTATATGAAAACCTGTTCCCTTGTTGATTTTTAATTATTTTTCTAGCTAAACCTGGAAAAAAACCGAAATTTTTTAAATAATTAACTTAATCATTTTTTTAAAAACACAATTATATATCTCGGACCTATATATATACTTCCAAAAGTTAAGCACGGAGAGGAAAATGCTAATTTCAGGAAGCCAATCAGAATTGAAGAGGACGCAATTCGCTGCAGAGGTAGATGGAAGTATAAAAATATCTTAGGTAACAGCAAATCATGCTTTCAGATCAAGAAATATGCACAACGGGCAGTCTTATAAGAAGCCAGCTTTATGAAGGGTTACAGAAGTTGATTGTAAGTGCTGATAGAAGGCGTTAAAAACTATCGTACAATTTGTTTTCAAGACATACGTGTTTCTATGACTTCCAGAAAACGAAAGGAAGGTTCTGAGCGCTGGCGTGCTGAGGGGCGCATTGAAGCAGGACAGTCGATCACAGATGTTGCTCTTTTCTTCAGCGTTCATCATTCTGTAATTTCACGTTCATGGAAACAATTCCAAACCACACAGACAGTTGTCCCGAAGGCCTGTAGGCGATCGCCATAGGTTTACAACCCCCGTGGAAGATCGATATATTGCTATTGTAGCCAAGCGGAATCGCAGAGCGACCTCCAGCCAAGGGAATCGCAGAGCGCACACGTGTGACATCTATCGTTACAGCGTCCATTGGTAAGGCTATATCTGCAGCTACTGTACGCCGAAGATTACATATGAATGGACTGTATGCCCGGGTACCTCGAGTTTGTGTTCCTCTATCCGTCCAATCAAGAGTGGCACGATTAAAGCGGTGCCGGGAACATGGCAGTTGGACTGTGTCTGACTGCGGCAATGTCATGTTTACTGATGAGTCAAGATTTGCTCTGGAGCCAGATGACAAGCGTATAAGGATATGGCGTAAACAAGGAACACGCAATCAGCCCCAAAACATCACGCATTCTGAGGTGGAAGCATTATGGTGTGGTCAGGGATTTCATTAGGATACCGCAACGACCTGCACATCTTTAAACGGGTATCTGTGACGGCTTTCCGGTATCGAGATGATCCTAGAATCCATTGCGAGACTGTACGTTGCAGCAGTTGGCCCTATCTTTGTTTTAATGGACGTTAACGCACGTCCCCATAGAGCTGATATCGTCGATGACTTCCTAGAGAGTGAAGGGATTGCGCGTATGGCGTGGCCAGCATATTCTCCCGACCTTAATCCCATTGAAAACCTTTGGCATGCTCTCTGCCGTGCTGTATCTTCCCGTTTCCCACCTCCAGCCACTCTTATTGAGCTGGAAACTGCTCTACAAGAAGAATGGCGATTGCTTAATTCTGCGGTGGTTGACCACCTAATACGAGCATGGTCAGAAGGTGTAGGCTTTGCATACAGATGAGGGGAGATCCCATACCCTATTAATGTCCTTTTTTTCGTTTTATGCTGTTTATTTTCACTTTATACATAATTCTGTTGAAGACTCCAGTATGACATTATCTGATAACTTACAAAAATTTAATATTTTCATTTCTGTATATAATTATCGGTATTGTTTTATGTATAAATATATATGGTACTTTACTGCCAAATTTTGTGACAATCCAAGCAGTATTTGTCGATTCTTTTTCATTTTACATCTTCGTGCTTAACTTTTGGAAGTGAGTGTATATAAATCCATACTAACTTTCATAGAACATACGTTTTGCGAGTATATACAAAAATTTCAAGACTCCGTCTTGAACAGGCAAAAAGCCTTAGGGATTAGAAGACAATATCTTCAAAATTAAAAGTCTGAATAAAACACATTTAAAATTGGTAAAATCTTTAAAAGAAAATCTAATAATGCCTGTAAAGCTCTAATTTTTTTAATGTTATTTTCCAACTTAAGTTCTACATTAAATCCCTACTTTAATTAAATATGGCTGAAAATATTTTTTCAATTCAAAATATATTTTTGCATAGTATTGATAACATTTGTTACGACGACCGATTATTCAGCTTAATCTTAACACAATGCTTTCACAAAAGTTTTGAAACACAAAGTGTTCGTGTGTACAAAATAATGAGACTTACTGAAGCTAAAAATCCCCAGATTTGTACATAAAATTAATTTTTTTTTAGTTTTAAATTTGGGCAGCTTAGCAATTTTGAGTTTTTGTTGAGCAACCGTAAAATACTAAAATATAGTACTACAATATGTTTAATATAATGTAGTTCTTTTGGTACATCATTTAAATATTCAGTTTTAGCTGCAATACTTGAATTCAGAATACTTGTATTTGGAATTCTAATTTCAGAATTGAGGTCTGATTCAGTAGTATTCCATCTTCTCGAAATATTGTTATTCATAGCAACTTGAGAACATTTTGGCCGTGGGATTTTCTCAACAGAAAAAATTAATGTCGAAGCTTCTAAGTGATATAAATTTTTTTTAAAACAAAAATTGGCCTTGAAATTAATTTTAATTAAATAACTGAGAACTCAAAAAAACTCAAAACATAATGAAGCAGAAATAATTTTCAAAATGAAAATTGAAATTAATAACCATTTCCCACTGAAAGAGATCATTGTGCTCAAAAATATTTTTAATTAATTCAATTTAAGAGTGGAAAAATGCTTTAAAATGAAACAAAAACCTAAGCTCAGGCAACTTATCTTAAATCTTAAAAACTCATTTTTTATCAGACCCAAGAGTTGATGGCAAGCTTTCCAATCATATGGGCCACAAGAAAATACAAAAAAAAATCTGTATTTTTGAATTTTGTAGGGTGTTGTGTAGTCTTAGCATTTTGAGAAAGGTCATTATCCGATTCTTCAAGAAATTTCTAATTTATTTATTATTGGACATATGTCTTATTTAATAAACAATTTTTTCGACAATAACTGCGCAAAAATAAGTAACTTCTTTTTCAGAATCATTCTAATTGAAGCATAGTTCAGTGTTAGTTTGATGCTAGTTTATTTTAAATATAAAATTCTGTTTCACAAAGAAATACATGAATTTAAGAATCCCTTTTCTTATTGAAACACGGTTATTTTAATCATCGTCATTTTGTCAAGGCAGATTTCCCCCCAAAGATTGTGGCAGATTTTGCTAGAAATCGCATTTAAGGATCGAAACAATTTCAATTTTAAATTTTGTATGAGTTTTATTCTATAATTGAATCACTATCCTTCTTTTAAGAATTCTATAGGTATGTTCCTGTTTTACATATATATTTTTATTCCATCACTGACCGTGTTAAAAAAATTTGAAATAGATATGTTCGTATTTAAAATGATTTTAAACAATGTTCTCGAAAAAGCATTTGTATTTTTGGGTGCCATTTTGTAATCAGTGATGCATAAATCAAAAAAATTGTTACAGTGGAAAAGCGAGCTTAAATTTGTTTTTCTATGGCAGTTGATAAAATCTGCAGTCGGTTACAATAAATAAAATTATTTTAATGCAACCCTATTGTCGATATTGAATAAAACCAATCAAATTCTAAACACGGAATACGCTGGCGGGAATAGGAAGCGTGAAATCAAAAAATACTAAATGAAAAATAAGTAATTATAAGTAAATAATACAAAAAAGAATACTAAAGATTAGTCACTAGTTTTATATTACATTATTATTTTAGTATTATACATAATACTCTAAAATATATTAATAACGATAAACGATCGGTTAGGCTTAGAATGGCGGCGAGTGAAGAAATAGGCACTCAATTGGCAACCATGTTCTTCGTTTCCTAAGACACGAGCAAAATCGGGGTTGCCATTTTGGTGAGTTATCTTGAAAGTTGGCATGGTTGCGATAGTACGCAAATACCGAATAAAAACATTGTTATACTTAAAAAAACAATGGATTGTTATGTTTAAAAACATAGCTACACGTCCAAATAAAATGCCTTTTTATTGATATAAATAAACATAAATCTCATGTGTTTTAGCACATGTGTGGTCAAAACAACACATTGAAAAATGATTCTACGTCACGAATATCCACCTATGTATAACATAAATACACTTAAAAAAATAAAGTAGAGTAACATAATTCACTTTGTACAATGCTATATACAGGCTACGCTTTCACAGTCTCTTATGCACTACAAGTATAAAAATTACATCATTTAATGCTCTTGCATACACTTGGAATGCATTAAAAAGGTTGTTTTTAAAAATCCTATATAGAGTACTTCATTAAAAGATGTATATTTGATTTAAATTTATACATCATACAGCGATATTTTTAATCTAAAACAGTTGTACTTCGGTTTCTGTACAGGACGGCTTAATTAACTTTTCAAATTTTCACAGATAAAAGGAAATGATTTAAAGTATTTTAAGATAAGTTTCAATTATTTTTAATATTAACGATTTGCTCTCTGATAATCATGAGACACATACGAATTTTATTTTAATTTTTTTCGTTGTCTGTTTTTAGATGGATTAAAAGGATAAAAAATTTAACATTTTCAGTGCAACCAAACAGATCCTAAAACGTGTTTCATGAAACACTTCGAAGTGAAATGTCGTAGATAAAATTTCTTCTCATTCTAATAGACAACTCACAATGATTAACAATGATAAAAGGAAGGTGTATCTAAAAATAAGAGGGAAAAAATCAAACGAAGATAAACAAATTAAAAATGTATGAGAGAAAAGATTTTTTCTTAATTTTTTTGTATCAATTTACAAATTTAATTCAATCACATGTGCTTGCCCTTTTTTTTCATACAGATCTTGATTCATATAAACTTATTTTATTATGATAAATCAAAATCGCTGATACACTTTTAGCTATTTCGTATTAATTTCTTGAAATGTCTAACTGACTTAAGCTATAAAATTTCAATCCATTCAATTTTGGAATTTGCTAACGAACTTATTACGCATTAAAAAAGTACCAGAAATTTCAAGATTTGTATACATTTGTATGTTTTTTCATTATTAAATATTCACAACAATTGTTCGAAAAACAAAAATCTTAAAAATTAATATAATAGAAAAAGTTGCTTAAGTGCATTTAATAACTGGAAGTATAAAAACGAGAAGTATAATATATTAACTTCCTGCAGACGATAATAATTAGAATATCCGGAAAAAAGTGCGCATTAAAAATGGTTCAGAATATCGTGAATGCATATTCGAAGTCTTATGTTGTTCTTTGAAAGAAATATTATATTTTCGATATGTGTAACTAAATTAATAGAATAAAGAAATTCTGGATAATGTTCCATCAGAACAAGTCATAAAAAATCGTCAGGAAAGAATGGATTCGTGGAAAAATTATTGGATAATCTGTTAGAACACAGATTTAAGTCATTTTTTTCAGTTCGTTTGAAATTTCTTTCCTCTTGATTCAAGATGAACGGATGATCGATCAGATTTTTATGTGATGCACCGTCGCTGAGTGCTGTTGCAACTTTTCTTTGCACGCTGATTCACTCTTCGACTTTTCTGCCGTCGGCTGCCAGAATCCCTGGGAGAAAAACAGATTGTAATTAGTTCAAGCGAATAAAAATGGCCGAAACGTTAACAGATATTAATTTCAATGTTATTATAGATTTTAGTCTTTTTTTTATTATAATGTTATCGAAATGATTTCGAGTCTAATTTATCTACAAATATAGTAACAGAAGAGATAAAGTTATTTTTGTTTTTAAAAAATGTGCTTGTTAGCAATTATTATGAAATACCCACAGAGTAATCGTGACTATATATGAAACTATATTTGCAAAATCATTGTAAGTTTTGAAGATTGTTATGACAAACTTAGAGAAAACTTTGACATAGACCGACGTTTCTCAACATTTTTCCCCTCGTCCCCTCCATTTTATATGATTATTAACATCTAGATGTAAAGGTATAGTAATAACACTCTAAATACAGACATTTTTATTTTTACCACTTATTCAAAACATTAGTAACTATATATATTTTTAAAACTTAATTAAATGTATTTGAGCATATTTAATAGGAAATTTAAGGCTGTCCCATCAGAAGGGAGATAAGACACCCGGCCAATACCCCCCGGGGGCGGTTCTCCCTCACAATTAGTGTGGAGCAAAGTGAAACCATACCGTCACATCTACGGTGCTCAGTGGCGTAACGTTGACACCCGCATTGCGGTGGAGATTATAGGGGGCCCAAGGCCCGACTGATTACAAGTACGTATTTCGGCTTTAAAGGATATTCTCCGTTATCCCACTGACTGTGCTGCAGCCAAACGACAGACGTCCCTCACCACGCATTGGCTTCAATTGGATAATGTCGATTGGGTGGTAACAAACTTTTTTCTTGGGTACCTCTACAAACCAGTTCACGTACCTCAGGTTGAGAAACATTAACGTAAGTAAAAAGGAACAAATCTCTTCGAAATGTTCAAAAATTGTTCTCTAGTTTTGAACACTGCATTTATCGGCTGCATAGTTATTTAAATTAATTTATAAGAGATTTAATGACAATTATTAGTGAATGAACCTGAGCCACATATCCCGATTATAAAACGTGTACAATATTAAAAAATATTAATGAGAGAAAATATTATAAACTTTTAATATGTTTCTTATGCGTTAGTTTGTAAGTGTTACAAGTTACTGAAAGTTAAAATGGTGGCTATTAAAAAAATCTCCAGATCATTCAATTTATTTCGCAGTTCCGAATATATAATTTGCACCTTGTGTCCCCAGTGAACATTCCTTCTGGCATCTACAAATTATTTTACAAATTATTACAGATCTATCATGCACTTGCAAATGGGTTTTAATATCTGTGGATAAGAACTGATAAATTATTTGAATTAATAGATAAGTCTGGTTAAAACTGGAATTTACTCAATGATAGCAGATAAGGAAAAACTAATAAGTATGACAGGAGAAAATAAGGACAAGGTTACAAATACTCAGATAACGTAAATTCAAGTCGTGTCCGCGAAGCGTTTCTGTTTCGAGCAAATATAAAAACTGAGAAAAACATTAAAATCGACAGAATGTGAAAGATGTTTGTTCGAATACGTGTAGATGTTATTGCACTCTTTGGGGAATATATACAAGATATAAAGAAAGGAAAGATATTAATTTTGATTTATAAATCTGTGATGGCAACGAAGGTTTTGAGCTATTCAAGATTGCGTTAAATTGTTCCTCTAGGGCTGATTCTCAAAGTGGTCTACATCGAACCCTGTAGGGCAGAGATTCCCGAACTTTTTTTTGTCTCATAGACCCCTTGCCATGTTTTTCGGTTTAGGGTAGACCCCCTACTTATTTAATAAAGAATTTTTGCAAATTTATCAACTTAAATGTCTTTTTGACAGCTGGTATGGAGCTATAACTTACTTCAAAAAATATTTAAATTTTTAACTGTAGTGAAGTATATTGTTTATAACCTAATACTCTCACATGTTAATTAAAAAAATTAAAATTTAATGAATACTTAAAATAACTATTACATAAAGTAACTGAGCAACAAAAAATGCTTTTAATGGGGGAGATTAATCTGGTGCTTCTAAAACTGCTGATATCCGTTTCTAAATTTTACTTTACGATTTTCTCAGTGCCTATTTCGATCAATTCCTCTTGTAATACGACATTTGTTTTTCTTTCAATGTGACTTTACTAATTAATTGCCCACAGTTTTTTACCATATATATAGTCAAAGTATCCTCAAAATCTGAACAAAGCTCATTTAAATGTGGAACGTAGCTTAAAACATTTTCCTGGCAGACTGTGTATGACACATTGAGAAACTAGGAAAAAATTCGGGACGTCCAATATTATAATCCTTAGCTTAATTATGGCAAGAAACTCCGAAATTATGGTCCTTGTAACTGCAAATGAACTTCATTAAATTTAGTAAATAAATCTGTTTAACAGTAAATCTGGGCAGTGGGTAGCCTAGTGGTTAGAGCATCGGACTCCAGACTGGAGGACCTGGGTTCGATGCCACTAAATACCACAGAGTACGTGCTCGTTCAATTAGTGGGTCCGAAAGTCTTGTGGGCGGTCGCAGCAGAAACCACGAGTGCAGGGGGCTGGAGAATATTTCCCTCCCATTCGGTTCCATGCCAAAATTGTGGAGGTGGAGATAGGAGATATCGCCATCTATCGTTAAGAAGTCCAACCTGTCTCACAGGCAATGGCAACTTTCTTTCCTCTTTTCTTCGGAAAGTACACGACAACAACAACAGTAAATCTGGTTTCCACTTGATTAAGTTTTCTTTTAAAATTAAAGTCATGGTCTGGTTTAATGAGAGTCACTATCGAGAAGACCCCCATTTATAACTCGTGGACCCCCAAATTATACTTACGCTGACGTGGACCCCCTTACATGCTGTTATAGACCTCTGGGGTCTATATAGACCACTTGAGGAATCACTGCTGTAGGGGGCCCACGATAGTGGCCCTCATTTCAAAAGGGCATAACATCGGACGTCACGAATTTTCTCAGTTTCTCAATTTGTCACAGACAAACTGCCAGGAATATGACATTTCAACCTACGTTAGATATTTAAAACGCTCTCTAGTCAAAATTTGAAACTAGATTTTAAGATGTTTTGACTATAGTAATATCACAGTGGTATTACCATAGTCATAGGGTTAATTTGAAGAAATTGATGTCAAATTATAAGAGGAACTTACGGAATAGGCACTAACGAAGATCTTTATCAGTGGCGTAACGTACACACCCGAGTCGCGGGGGGGGGAGCTGGATCGTAGGGGCCCAAGGTCTTATTCACGCCAAATACGCCCTTTGTAAGAACAGTCTTGGGGCCCAAAACCCGACTTTGCACCTAAACCTGACCAAAAACTCTTAGATACATCACTGATCTTTAAGTACAGTTTAGAAAAATGTAAAGGCCATTCTGGTTTTAAAAAGACATGTGTAATTTATCACGTATTATGGAATATCGTGATTTTAACCGCTTTTCCCAGTGGCAACCACGTGGCCCCAATCTAAAAAGAAAAATTGACCGAAAAATTACTAACCGAGGAGATTTAAGGTCAAACATAACTAAATGGATGCCAAATGTTGAAAAGTAGTTATAAAACATTTCTTTTTACAACTGGTATCAAATCTTATAACTTTGCATTTCTAACTGTAGTGGTAAAAACTTAAATATTTGTAAATGAATTAACTAATACCCAGTGGCCGAGTGATAGCGTTTCAAACCGCAGAGTGGGTAAAGTCGATTCAGCCTTTCATTCCTTCAGGGAGTCGATAAATGAGTACCAAGCATGTTTGGAAACACGTCAGACTGACCACCTGATAGGAACATCTGCTCATGCACCACAGAGTTTATACTAATACCAGCTGCCAAGAAACATATTTGAAGTGGATGAATTTGCAAAAATTCAATATATTAGTTAAGCAAGGGGTTTAAAAGCATTTTTTGTTGCTCAGTTACTTTATGTAATATAGTTATTTTAAGTATTAATCAAATTTTAATTTGTTTAATTAACATGTGTAAGTCTTAGGTTATAAACAATATACTTCCCTACAGTTAAGAATTTAAATATTTTGAAGTAAATATATAGCTCCATACCAGCTGTCAAAAAGACATTTAAGTTGATAAATTTGAAAAAATTCTTTATTAGGTAAGTAGGGGTCTACCCTAAACCGAAAAACATGGCAAGGGGTCTACAAAAGAAAACAATCTGGGAACCTCTGCTCAAAGATAAAAAACTGGATATCATGTAACTTTAACTTAAAATTGTTTTTGGTATCAAGAAAGGACTTAAACATCACAAAAACTGTTCTACAATCGCGCGTAAAGTGGTAAATTTACAGATGGTCTGCTGTAGCAAATAATGCCGAAACGTGCAATACTATTTGTAAAACTAAACTGTGAATGAAAGTGCACTATTTGCTACTAGATGAATGAAATTTCAAAACGTACTCCGGATAAATGGCAAACCCGCTGGGCCAAATGAGAACAGATCTCCATGCTGCTGCGAGAAGAGGCAAAAGCACAGAAATGTTGATCGGAAAAAGAAAGACAACATACAAGATAAGCAGGAAAGCTTAAGCTTAGGAAGTTAATCAATAAAAGGTCAACATATATACATTCACAGTAAAACCTCGCTACAGCAATCACATTTTATGAAATTATCCAAGTAAATACTGCTCCCTTAATCGAGGGCGGGCTTTTACTAGCGTTGGCTCCATAAATAATAAAAATTGCAGATAAAATTGTTTGAATTACCTTTAGGGATAGACTCTGACTTAAAAATAACTATAAATCTTTTTCAAGTTACCATTTACTTTACCAAATTACTCATTTTAAATTTGATTGTTCTTATTAATTTATATATATACTGTGCATTACTATCAAAAGATTTTTCTTAGAAAAATAAATAAGCGTTTTTCAAAAACTTATATTAGAACAAAAGTATAAAAGTAGGTAGGTAAGTTAGCTATATTTCTGTATAAAAATCTATTCTTTTCCTGTATTTTTGGCACTACAAATATACTTTCATTTTAATCGTATATTAAGAAGCGACTTGGAAAGAATATACTACATTTTATGAATTCCTTTCCATAAAAAAATATTAAACGTCATTTTTTGACTGAATCGTTCATCTCAAATAAAATTTCCATTGATGCACATATTTACTTACGAATTTCCAATGATCATAAAAGCATTGTGTAATTCGTATCAAATAATAAAAAGTCTTTAATAGTTGCATCTAGTTTTGGACTTTTTTTCAAGTATATTGAGTTTCATCTTAAATGTAGCCAAAAATTCATTTCCAATTTAAATATCTTTGTAAGCAATGAGATAGTCGCTCAGAAAGGTTTTACTGATTTTTTTTATCAAATTCTTAATTTTTATACAGTAAATTTTTTAAAAATATTTTATTAGTTAAAACAGCAAACATAAGTATGAAATTTTTAGGACTTTAACCTTGTCAATAAGATGAAATTTTTTAAACCTTTTTTAGTTTACAAAACACTAAACTAGAAAAATGATTCTGAATTATAAATATCAAATATATATTCTTATTTGCAATAGAATTTTTCCAGTTATGATCCTTTGATTGGTTTAAATAACACATAAATAACCAAAACTATTTTTTCATGAGTGTGAATTGAAACCATACGCATATGCGTAACAACATTTATAACTAATATTTATGTTATGATACAATGCTGTGTATTATGCTAACTTTTTTTTATTAATCTTTAATTATTCTACCTCTTACAAGATGGCGTTAGTATCACTCAATGATATATTGTAAAACTGTGGCTCTTAAACTGGTCCGTGGAGTCTTAATGAAACGTTCAGATTTTCTACTTATACCGACTCTGAAAGGCCTCGTGGAAAACTTGAAAGATGCGCCAAACAAGACTAGATTATTAAATAGTCTCCAATGAATAAACTCTATTAGAACTTGTATATATATATATATATATATTGATCAGTAATATTAAATTGAAGGGGGAGGGGGTGTTCAAGATCTTGGGGATCCTCGATGTTCATCCTGACGCACAACCGCGGAGATCGAAAGTTTAAGAACCTCTGCCGCAAAACGCTTGGATGAGCTTTGAACTTCTGAATAAATGCCCATATTATATGCAAAATTGTAATCTCAAGTTATAGGGAGGTGTTAATGCCACAGATCGAGTGCTTATTAAATTTGAATCAGCATATTGGAACCCTTACCAAAATCGGGAATTGGATAACCTTAATTTCCAATGGTAAGGTCTTAATCGCTGTGCCATAAGCAAGTTCAATATCAACAAAACTTACTTTTCTTGTCAACGTAAGGCAGGTCATCCTTCTTCTTAAACTCTCCATTGGTCTTCACTTCGGTGGGATTGGCGAAGTCGTAGCTGTCCACTGGCCAGTGCAGTTCGACGAGAAGTTTGTAGGCCCAGATTCCGATGATGGCTCCGATATGAGGGCCCACCACAGGCACCCAGAAGTAATTGTAGTCTCGGAAGCTGTTTGAATGACAATGAAACGTCAGAATTTAGAATAAGAATTTAAATGTTTTACAAATAGCATTTTATTTTCCTTTTAAGGAATAACAGAAACATAAATTATATGAGCGAAACGTTTTTCGAAACATTTGATTTAGTTTATTTTAGTTAAATAGAATTCATTAAAAATACGGTGCTTACATATTATCGAAACCTATTGGTGACATTATATAAAACGAAGCACTTGCTTGGCAATTCCACGCGTACGATACACAAGAAGTCGGGGTTGCTAACTTGGAAAGTTATTAATAGAGTTGGCGATTGTTGCGTAAGTACCAAAAACTCTTTCAACACCGATCTATCAACAACAAAAAAAGAGGGAAACTCCTAAATTAAAATTCCTGAAACAAACTATTAGATAATGAATTTTATTTTCATCTCCACAATGGTGTAAATTCGTGACTGTCACATGAAAAAGGCAATCACGTGTTCTCCATTGAATTCAATGCCCCCCGTTAGTCTTGTATTTATAGTTCTACTTCGACTTTTACAATTGGTAAAAGTATTCAAATATTAAAATTCCATAATTTTTTCGAAAATTTAAAAAAAAAAAATAATTTTTTTATTGTGCGGTAGATAAGGACCGCGTAAAAAGAAACCTCAAAAATATGTGTAAAAACTTCATAAATACAACCTCAGACAGTAAAGTTCGGTGAATGAAGTCATAAAGGCGGATCTGGCCCCACTGGCGAAACAAAACGCTGCACATGTGTACCGGCAGGTGTTGACCCTATTCTCCCACCGTTGTTCAATTGAGCGTCGTTTACGTTCCGTGTAAGACTTGTTTTACAAAGGTTCTTAACTGCGAACAGGAAAATGAACGAACAAAAGATGAACTTAAAGTTTCGTTTTAAGCTTGTCAAGACACCAAAAGAAACTTATGCGATGCTGTTACGTGTTCATGAAAATCAAGCACTGTCCATGAAGTGTTTACACGAGTGGTTCGCCCGTTTTCGAGAAAGTGTTTCTGACAACTCCCCCGGCAACCTATATCAGTGACATTGAGAAAGTGAGGAAATTTATCACGAAAGATAGTCGATTAACTGTGCATATGATAGCTAACGAACTGCAGACTAAACGTGAATCCGTGTGACAAACATGGAGGAAATCCAGATAATCAGATATGCATGATCGAAGCGCTTTTGAAGTTTCAAACTTTAGGAATTTTTATCTATTTTTAAAAAAAATGTTTTCCAATTTGTTCGAAATCTATATCCCTGCATATATTTTATCCGCTCTCAAAGAATACGGTTCTTGTCCGTCTTCATAATCTCTCAAATTATTGATAAATTATGTCATTGAATGTTTCGTCTTCAATCAAGCGCGTGCGTTGACATATTGAACATGCATTGTCGAGAGACTGTTTGTAACCAATGAACAGAGCTTGCTAAAAGTGTTCATATGTACATTGTTGATAAAAAAAAACATTACAGTGGCGCCAAAGTCGTTGAAATTCATGTACCACATAAAAATATTGTACAAAAATAAAATCGCATAAAAAACAAGTTGTACTGAAAATGTATTTTTATATTCTGTTCACCTATATGTTTATTGCTGACAAATAAGTATTTTTAAAAGTTTTTGTATACATAGAAGTTGAGACAACAGATGGAACAGACCCATGGAACGGACTAAGGTGCATCCTACATTCCGCAATTTATTCATTAATTTACTCTTATAAAGACAAAGGCAGTTATACAATTAAAAATAATTATTAAATTTCTGCGGCTAGACCACTTGAGCAACACCCGTAAGGAGAGCGGTAAGAGCCTATTTCGAGGGTTACCAGAACCTTCAAATATTCTCTGCATATTGACTTGTACTAATCATAGGAAGGGAAATCATTTTTATGTTGGCTGGTGATGCAGTGATTAAAACCAAAAGACTTGTCAATATAGGTTTGAAGCTTAACTCATTCATTAGGGACGATCACGCATTGTTTCAAAATTGACCTTGTGACGGATCTATACGCATCTACGACACACCCCTTGGGGACTCTTCCTGGGGAAATATTTTTATCAACCATCTTTCACCGAAAGTAAGAAAACGTGATTATGCAAATTTAGTTTATTACATAAATTCTGTATTCGCGAGTTTTGAGAGTTAGTTGGTGAGTGGAGGATCGTGAGTTTATTGAGTGCAAATCGAAGTTTATAAAAGTATCCATTGAAGAATTCCGAGAGAGGATCACTGGGATGGGATCGAATCCAGTTACAGATTAACGTTCAATGCCTCAACAGCAGGACTTCGACTTCACAAGAGTACGGGTATCGTGAGCCTTATTTAATTAGAAGTTAGAGAACAACTTATTGGAGCGCGGCGGATTTGAAACTGAGCTTGTATGGGTTATCGTGAAATCAGTTGAGGGTCCGTAATATTATCCCCTGGCTAACGGGTCTCACTTTCGCACTCTGAAAACTGATCAACATTCTTAATTGGACCATTATTGTACATGCTTGATATTTTGGTGACAAAAAGAGTAAATCCACGTCAACTGATTGTTCAGTTCTTCCCACACATTTGGCCGGTTCCGAGAGTAGACAAGGGGGATTAGAGAGAAGCAGGAACAGACATCCATTACAACCTGATCATGGAAATAAAATTTGCCAGAGCTTTACAGGTCCGCGGAAGGCATTTATTTCTCTTCTACCAGCCACGGGAAGATCCAATGGAGGCATTCCCCGATCCGCCCCTGGAGACGCACCCTCTAGGCACTTTAAGGGGATGAAAATATTCCTTGATCACCAAAAAAGTTACAATACTTGTCCTCACTGTCCTTTCTCCTAACTATATTATTAATTGCCCTTCTCTATTGGCTAAACTCCACAACATAGATCTAAGCCCCACGGAGCATCAATTGCTTTACTCTTCAAAGGTCGTCGACATAGAAGGGGCCATTTTGAACGCTTTCGGCGCCGTTTGATTTCTCTGCTCTCATTGGACAATAACGTAATGTTTCCGTTCCAGCTTCTGCTAATTCAACATTTGTTGTTTTGAGAGTTTTTCGGGAATATTTTACCATTTCTCATATTATTCATAACAGTAATGCAGTCTCCAATATCGTTTTGTTGGTAAGCTACTTTCACAGAGAAAATGAAGCTTAAAAAATCTGATTTCGCGCTAACAGTATGAAAGATCTACAATTAGAAAAACAAAATTAGTCTTAACTGGACAGTATTTCTCAAAAAAATGCAATTTTGAGTATTCTTTCAACTGTAAAGACATACTCATCAGAGTTTAATTTACTAGAATTGCCCATCCAAATGTGAAATTTAAAATAAAAGTAAAAACAAGTAATGTCCAAGTTCTAGATGACCCATTTTGAATATTGGATTTATAAGAGGGTTACTAATTAACGTGTTTTCATAAGTTTAGTATTTATGGTATGCATGACAGGCTTCGTCACACATTTATGACAAATTATTTAATTTTGATTTTCCTCGTAAATTATAATGAAAAAAAATGCTTGAGTAGTTTCTTTAAAGTTGGTTCTGAAATACTTAGTAATCTTTTCCTCAAAATTGTTTAATTTTTTCATTTAGAATTCTTATTAGTCATGATGTCTTCAGAGAATACTCTAGCTATTTTTTTTCTTTAGAGTTACCAACCATTACATAAGTCATTAAGTGAAAGAATTATTAACTTTAACGTGATGTCTTCTCGGCAAATTAGGAGATTTCCTGTAACATATAATTAAAATGACTACGTACGGAAAAGTAATTTTGAAAAACATGTAAATGTATAATTTTTTTATATATATATTAAATAGAATTAGAATATAATTAGAAGAAAAATTATCTAAATGCAATTTTTTGGCTGAAAAGGAAGAACAAATGACAAATTTTCGAAACGTTCTTCTTTTATGAGAAAGGCCTCTATATATATAATAATATTTTTCCAACGTATAGATAACTAAAATTGTTGAAATATATAACTTTGAAGTTGATTTTGCTCATTTTTTATTAATCAGAGACGAGAGAAATTTTAGCATCAAGCTCCGGCTATTATTTCAACGCGTCGTAATTTTAAAAATGTGAATTTTTCAAATTTTTTAAATTCACTCTGTGTAGAAAAGTCAGATCTATGTATAAGCAAAATAATATTATAGAAGCATTTTCCAAAAAAGAAAATGTTTTGAAATTGTGGTGCTAGTTTGACATCTCGGGGCACGCGCCAAGTTGGGCGATAACATTTCAATGTGGTTACCTTGATATTTTTATCCTCTGGCGATGGGGTTGTGTTTTGTTCCCGCCGTAATCCTATCAATTTCAAACGATTTTAATTCGATTTCTTGAACAATTTTTTCATTGCATTTCTGAATCAACTATTATTTCAGCCTTCTGTTTTTTAATGCTATTTTCGAATACGGATATTTCTAATTAATATCATGGGTGAGTTCTCTCTAGGATATTTTTTTTATTACTATAAATCGTCCGTTTTCATTTTATTTTACTTTTTAAAAATGCTCTTTAAAAGTTCCTTGTTCGATGAAATTCGTCAAAGAAACTTGCAGTTTTTGGAACATTGAAAGTTTTCAGTATTTTTTAACTGATATTCGCTATTAATTAAAAAAAAATATTGTGTCATTATTTTGTTAATATAAATACTATATGTAATATTCATATAATATTCGTTATTTATGAACATTTTTACATTTTTTTCTAAATATTATTACATATTATATTATTTTGTTATTTATAATTACGTTATACGCGTATTCTTATGTATAATTTTTATTATAATACAATACGATGATTATTTTTTTTTATTATTAGTTTATATGATAATTATTATTAAATCATTCTATATGAATATTATAATTACTATTAAAGTATATTATAAGATTATTATTATATTCTGTATAATATTATTAGTAGTACAGGTTACTTTTTTATTATATTTATATTCATTATTTATTGATCGGTCATAGTTATTCTCAATCTCTTCCTCTATTTTTTCTTTGAAATATATTTCAATGTATTTCGGAACAATTCTCTTTAAAATTATCTTCCTGACGATGTTTCACCGCTAGCCCCCCCCCCCCCCCTCCTCTCGTGAATTTCATTCCAGCGACAGCAAACGCTGCTTGGCGTGATTCCTTTAACGCGCCAAGCAGCGCTTGCCCCATGATATCCAACTAGTTCCGAAAATGTCATTCTGTCTTCATCTTCTGCGCAAAAATTGCATTTAAATAATTTTTTCTTGCAATATTCTTAAAATAATTTTTATGTATGTTCCACTTCAAAAGATAATTCCCATTTAAAGGCTTCTTCAAAATCACTGCTCCGAACGTAGTCAAGCACCTTAAGTTAAAACACAAATTAATTGCAATGTATGTGATACTTCCAATTGAAGTCAGAATTTCAGCTCTTTTCTAAGAAACATGCAATCAGATTCCCGTTCAAACATTACCACGTGATTAGGGATAAATAGTTATTTCCAAATGCGAGGAAAAAATGAAAGTGGCGAAATAGATTAAGGCACTGGACTTCTATTTAAAAAGCACCTTACATCGAGAGGAAAGCAAACACAAGGTGCAGATAGGCAGTCACTCCATTGTGAATAATATATATTTATTTTTCGGTTTTTCTGAAAAAAGGGCCTTTTCTTGGGTCGCATAGCAATGGATAATATTGTTGACTCGGCAATCATTAAATGATATCGGAAAAAGATATTTTCACACTTCGATTCTTCGTCGAAAAATTTCCTTTTCTGATATTTCCCGAACTTTGAAAGAATTTCTCACGTTGATGACACTGAGAAGAGTAGAATGCAATTAATAATGAAATGCAAATTCTGTTACATATTTATATTGAATAAATCTTGACAAAAATTAGTTTTGATACTCTATTTTTAAAAAGTAAATTTCTGTTAGCAGCCTTTTGTCTGATGTCAGGGCACAGTAATAAAAAGTACAAATACGAGGATTAAATTTTGTACAAATCACTCCAAGTGAATAATTGTATTTAATAAATGGAAAGCTCAAGATTAGAAAATTTCTATAGAATATTAATGAAGGCATGAAATTATCCCTAAAATGGTTTAGTTTAATAAGCTGGTATCAAACATTTTTAAAACAACGTAGGAACAGAACAAAGCAAACAGTATGTAAAAGAAGTTTGGAAAACACATGAAATTGAGATTTGGGAAGATATTAAATTTGATAAATGTTCAAATTTGAATAAGGCATTAGTTTTTAAATCTAATACACATATATATATATTTTAATGTAATTTTGAAATTTAAATTTCAATTGAAAAATTTAATTCCAAATTATACTAATTTAATTACTGATCGAAACTCCAAGTATTCCCTATGGTTGTTAATCCGTAAGTACAAGATCCCTTCAGTAACATGTATTCCATTAAAATATTGAATTGTAATTAAAACATGTAGCATCTCTTTTCAAGAAAGAAATTATATTAATACGCTTTATTTGAATCAAAGTGCATTATTTCTACCTAACATAGTTTGATTGGTTCGAATTTATAGATGAGTTTAAGATTTAAAACTATCTTTAGTGTAGTAATTTGCTTTGAAAAATTAACTACTAACAAGTAATATAAAAAAATTTTTAAGTCAATTCCTACTTAGGTCAACAAAGAAATTTTATTTTAGTTTCTTTTTGTTAAATAATTACAATTTATATAAATAGAATAGACATAACAGAATCACGATATTATATATATAAGTAGCCATTTATTTTTATTAATTATCAATAAAGTATTGTATTGTCATCCAAAACAATCGTGTATAGAAAATTTCAGCTCAAAAGAGCCCTTTAAAATGTGAGAAAAAAAACCTTTTAAAGTTTTGACCCAAGTTGCTAAAAATGATGCCAACGTGGCTGTATCTGTAATTTCTTGAATAAGTAATTTTAATCAATTAATTTTTATTAATTATAATTATTACAGTATTGTCATCCAAAATAATCGTGTATGTAAAATTTCAGCTCCATTGAGCGCTTTAAAATGTATTTTATTAACGATTGAAAATCTGAACAAGGTATAGGAAGATTGTGAACTCATAGTAGGAATTGAAAAAAATTACAGACTTCAAATACAGAGTTTTTAAAGTAAAAAAATTATTTTTAAAACATTCAGAGACTAATTTTAACTTATCATAAATGGTATTCTGACACATGAAATACATCTAAATTACGATATAAATAGAGCTCAGTTTTCCATTTTTAAAGCACTTAACTTAAATACCTCCTTTTAAGTTTTTAGACCTTTTTGTAATCTGAAATTTAATTAAAAATTTGTGTAAACTAATATATATTTCGTGATTTTTGAAGGCATTACTTCAAAACTATTCGTCAAAAATTTAATTTTACAAATAATGTTCACAACTGAAACAACCATTGCAGTCAAAACTGGATAATAACAATAAAGAATGTATTTCTATTTGAAAAAATGCTTCCAGTCCTGTTCGTACTCACCTGAACACATCATTGCCCCATCCTGCGAAAGCCGTAAACACCCTGGGGGCGAGATCCCTGGCTGGATTGAGGGGAGCGCCGCAGTTGAGAGGGAAGGCGAAGATGACCGCGGACAGGGATAAGCCTATGGTCAGTGGATATGAACCTTTCGGGATGGACATGTTGTTGGGATCTGTTACAGCTACAATAGCCAGCATCAATAGCATTGTACCTACAATCTGCGAAAAATGATTGAGAAATGACAAGTAGGTATATAAGTAACGTTTAATAAATTGCTAAAAAAACACGCTTTTATAGTGAATAGAACTAAAAAGTAAAAACAAAAATAATCCTTTATATAAGAATAAATGATAAACGAGAAAATTAATGTCATTGGGGTAAAAGCTAGGCTGCTCTATATTAATTGTTATAATTCCTTACTAGTTCCATTCCAAAATGCTGCTTTAGTGTAAAAATTTATTAAAAAGCATCCCACGCTTTTACCCCAATGCCATTAATTTTCTCATTTTATTCTTATATTAAGAATTATTTTTGCTTTTTAGTTCGATAAAAGAGTGTTTTTTGTTTTTTTAAACTATAATTTATTTATTATTTTTAGTTTGATTTACAATAAAAGCATGCTTTTAAACTATCATTTATTCATCGTTGAATTTATCCTTGAGTTTGATATTTGGAGTAGGAATTACGTGGCTGCTGGAATCGGCCTTGCTCTTCAATGGATATTAATGAATGGGTCTAAAGGGTATTTATTCTCTCCATTTACGGGGTCTCGGATCAGTCCCGTATCGTTATATTTCAAAGATCCCATCTCTATAGATACAGGTCAAACTAATAAAAGTGTGTTAAGAAGAAATGTTAAGTGTTAATCGTACTATCCCCTTTTAAACGTATTTCTATAATGTTAGTTCGTATCATCACTTCTAAACGTATTGCTTTATAAAAATTAAAAAAAATATTTAGGAGTTTGAACATAAACTGTTTTTTTTATTACAGGCACGAGTCTTTATTTTTATTACCCTTTTTAGAAAAGTAGTCAATTGCTTATATTATGGTAAGAAATCGCTGATGCACACCCACCCTTCCCTTTCTCACATAAAGAACACTTTTTTTAAATTAATTTCTATTAACCACAAGTGTATTCGTTTTTAGGGTTGCACCTTAATCTTTTGTCACTAAATCCGGAATGAGTCGCCAAATCTGAAAATGGTATACACAATAAGTCGCTAAATCTGAAAGTGGTAAATGGAATTAATTGCCAAATCTGAATAATCGTTATTCCTGATGTCCTGATCAGGACAATGGAACAAAATTATGAAATTATTGTTTTGTCCTTGATAAGTGTGAAAAAATTCGAATTCATCTGACCTTTTGAAGTGGGTAAAAATAGAGTTCTAAGATTCCGTTCCATACAAGTGAAACTTATAAAAGCGTGTTGAAAAGTAATTATTTATAGTAAAGTAATTAAAATAATCGGAACCTTAGGGCGACCTCTCACCACCACGGACCAGTCAACGTTTGATGCTCGCGGGTGGATTTCTTCTGTTAAATCACTTCAATTCAATTAATATACCTTCAGAATAAAATAGAGTCACACCAAAAATGAATATAAAATGATTGAGCATGGAAAGTCACACAAACCCGAGAGAAATACATAACGATAAATAAAACAAAAATAATTCCTTGGGAGATCCACCGGTCCGGCCTTAAAGAAATTATGTTCATAATCGTAATTATACAAAAGCTTGTAAATGAATTTTTTTTATATTTAGTATTAGTATATTTTTTCCGTTAAAGTATATAATTCAGCAATTTTATACAATAACTGTTCACTTTGAAAAATTCCCCTAAGAATGGATTAAAGTGTACCTGCTATGTAAGTAATATGCCTTCATTGTTATGTTTCCTCTTTTAATAACAGATCAACTTAAGCGAGTAATGTTCATTTTCCTGCCGGTATCAGTGAATGGTGACCTTCTATTCCATGGAAAGGGGGATTTATTTTGCTGTGCTCTAAAAACCCTGTTTTCGTCCAGGAATTCAATTGCGAAAATTTTGTAGACTTTTTTTAAATTTATAAACTATTTCCCGGTTCAGTTTGTAATCCCCCCCCCCTTAGAATCAAGGCTTGTTTTGCTATACATAATTAGATTCTAAGGTATTACTTCTGTTAGAAACAGAGGTAATAGTGAATGCATATATAGATATACAGACGACTCTCAACAATTCCAAGTTGGTGGGACCCATGAAAAACTTCGAATTATCAAGAGGATAGAAAAAATTCCCAAAATTCACGAAGAGAATTTTTTCTAACGCATTTAAATTTGAAACTATGTAATAAAACAACTGCTGTACATATGTATAAAGTTATTTTAAAGAATTTTTAAAAAGTACATATTAAATACAGTATAAATATCTTACAGAAGTTAAAAGTCCTGTATTAAAAGAATACATTCATACACACAATCCTACGCGCATATCTTCTTAACAACAGCGGACCTTCCTTTCTGAATACATGTGTAGCAAGGCCACGTGATAAACGAAATATATGGACGGCTGACAACAGGTGCGGTTGGTCTATTGTACACTTAAAGGAATGAAAACAATAAGTGTCTTTTTGCCCGAGGAATCGGAAAACTCTAAGAAAGGGAAGCAGAAAGAGGGTCATCAAAGGGGCTACGTTGCAGGGAAGACACGCAGACATAACACAACGCAAAACTTGTAAGCTCCAACCCAGGGCCGGACCGTGACCTTTGGGGGCCCTGAGGTAACGATATCTGGGGGCCCCTAAATAATTAAAAGTTTTGCCTTTTTCCTAAAAAATTATTGTGCAGAAAAATTTAAAATTACGAAACTTCAAGTTTTTTCCCCCAAACAATTTAAATACGTTACTAGCTGGCATGGCCCGGCGTTGCACGGGCTTCTCTGCTTTTACAAATTTCCCCTTCCCTTCACAAAATCAGCATAACCAATATTCTTTTTCGAAATTACTTTGAATTCTTTGTTTCTTTCACCTCCGCTAAGCCCGGCATTCACGGGGTTTCTCTACTTTTATAAATTTTTCCTTCCCTTCACAAAATCAGCATGACTAATTTTCGTTTTCGAAATTACTTTGACTTTGTTTCTTTCTCCTCCGCTAAGCCTGTGAATATTCTTTTATTTGCTCATCAAATTTTAAGTCTTCGGTGAGATTAATATTAATAGAAAGAAGTGATTCATAATTAAGCCTAGTATCTGTCATTGTTGTCCAATATTTGTTTTCAATGTAGGGTATTTTAGAGAACGCACGCTCCACTTCACAGCTAGTAATACGGATCGTTAGAAAAATCTTTAAAATGGTAAATAAATTTGGAAAAATCTGAATTAGTTTCTTTTCAAGAATTAAATTGAATATATCAATACAAGTATAGGACACTAGCTTAGTTTTAGATAAGTTTTTAATTGAACACCTTTATTTACTAAATGTTGGTCTACATCATCTGAATAGTAATCAGTAATAGCGCGTACATTCTCCAGGTTGACGTTTTCCTTACTTTGATCTTGCAAATCCATCAAAATTTTTAATTTCTTACTATATATCCTGCAAATATATACTTGACTTCTATTAAATCAAGGATTACCTTATCTAACGCTACAATAATCGTGTCTCTTAAGTTTTTCTGTCCCATACACAGCTTTTTCCATGAATTTATCTGCAAATTTTGAAATAACCCGTCCCTAGTTCGCATCGCTATATTCTGTTTTTACATTAGGACTTAATTTTTTTGGCTGCGTCTTGATACTCCTTTGATTTTTGATCTGATTCACATGTCGTGCATTGCTTATAAACGTTTTTAATGACATAATTAACTTATTCCCTTCACAGATGTCCAAACCCCAAGAATCTATTATTTTTTGTTAACTAAATTAAATCTTTCAAAAATTTCTTCCCAAAATATAATTAAAATGGCAGTTTTGAGTTTGTTAATTTATTAAATAAATTTGCTGCCTAGTTTTGAAAATCAATTTTCTCATTTTCATTGTCACTAAATGTTTTAAGAATATTCATGATATTACAATATTTATCTCTTAAGGCTTCAAAAGGATCGCAGTGACAAGACTATCTGGTCTGACTTAATCTTTTTAAGGTAAGTTTCAGTTCACAATTTAGAAGTTTCTACCTATAGGTCGAAGTAGAAAAGCAAACATATATTTGTTACAATTAAACCAAAGAAGTTCACGATTTCAGTTGCAACCTTAACTGATTCTGCACAGCTAGATTAAGAGAATGTGCAGCACATGGCACATAATTAGCGAATTTATTTATTTCTTTCTTTTAGAAGAGCTTGCACACCATTATATGGATCGGACATATTGGCAGCGTTGTCATATGAGTGTCCCCTACAATTATCCAATAGCAGTCCATTTGTTTCTAAAAATTCTTGTAGAAAACCTTATTTATGAGACACATCTTCAGTACACTTTTCCCCGAAAACATTATCGTAGTATAATAGTAATTTAGTCATTGTGGGACAAATCTGCTGTTGAATCCATCACTATTGTATAGTACTTTGTGTCATTGTTATTTATTTGAGTTATATAATTGTTTAATTATTTGCTTGCCCATGATCTCAACTATTTGCTTATATACTGTTTTTGATAAACACGATATTAACGATTTTGGTCGTAATTCTCTCAGTTCAATATATTCACGAATGAATGAGTCGAACGCTGCTAGCAGTTTCAGGGTTCTCATAAAATTACCATTATGAGGAGAACCAAAAACTTCCTCGGTACCTCTAAATCGGCGATACTCAACCTGTGGCCCATGGGCTGCATGTAGCCCACCTAACCATTCTGAGTGCCGCGGTCTAGGTCAGTTGAAATAATAAATTTAATTATTTAGGAATAATGTATTAAAAATTTAGCGAGTTCTACCAATCAAATCAATCAATTTTGCTATCAGTGTTGTGCTGTTACAAGTTGTGAAATAATTTTTTTTTTGTAATTGTAATGGTAACTGATAACAAATAACATTGCAGTAGCGACCATTTTATAGGTATAACTAGTTTTTAACTAACCCTCATGTCTAAAGAAATATTTGCTGTTTCAAGACGATTGGGATCTTGACTATTTCGTAGAAAAAAACCCAACATAGATCAACAACTCGTTTGATTTGTCGTGAAAATGCTATATATAAAAAATATAATTTTGCTCGTCACTGTACTACTAAACACAAATCTTTCAATGGATCTTTAAAAATAAGATCCATTTAAAGACGAGATAAATTGGTGTTCTTAAAAAACTTTGAAACAGCAATAAGTGTTTTGCAAGTGTTAATGTCACAAAAACGCAGAAGTAACAAAAGCATCCCATAAAATTTAATACATTATATATATTGACAAACATATGAAATTATTAATGATAAACTTAAGAATTATTACAGAAATTGTTCAAGTGTTTCTTAAATGCTTCCGATGTACTCTTTGATGAATTCAATTATTTGTTCAGATATTTTATTTTATAAAATCAAAAAATATTTGAATAAATTTGAAACAAAAATGCGCAATAATAACAGATATTCGGTCTGATTTCAGTCTGTAGAACTATAAAAACTCTTTTATAGTATATAAATATATTTATGTATATAGTATATAAATATATTTATGTATATAGTATATAAATATAATTGAAGATACTACTGATTTCAGTCTGTAGTTCAATAAAAACTCTTTGCTACCATCTTGCGTTTGATAAATTAATATCTGAAAAATATATAAGGCTTTGTCAGAAGAAAAAAATCAAATTATGCAGACAAGGAGCTTGGGATAATTGATTAACGGAAATTGAAAAATTCCCCCGTAACTGGGTAAAAAGTGAATGAAACCTATATTTTGTGAGTTTTGTTTGATAGAGTTTGGTATAGTTTTAAAATAAGATCCAAAATTATGAGATTTTATATTTTGACCAATTTTTCACATTTTAAATGTCCTTGATCTTATAGCTTCACCCTCTCTATTAATCTTCATGTTGCGGGTCGCATAAAATACATGTCGGACGTATGTGTCCTGACGTAAAAAAGGTTGAGTACCCCTGCTCTAAATGCTAAACATCTTGTAGCCAAATACTTTACTACCACAATAACATGTTTGAGGACATTGTAGTAATATTCTGTATCTTTTCTTAGCTGCTCCTGTAATTGTTTATCTAAAAAAAGACTTATTTTCTTCTCGTGTCAACCAAACTAACATTGAATTTATATATTCAATAGAATTTTCATGATATTCTAAAAAACTTGTTACGTGTTTCCAATCTGAAAAGCCTGTTGTGTATTAAGAATTTGTCCCGGAAAAAAATTTGCAAGTTAAACAAAAAACACTACCAATTCTAGTTGAATAACAAGCAAAGATATTTCCAGCACTTGGTCATTTTAGTTTTTTAGTGAAATAATCTCTTGTTCTTTGCGAAACAGAATAATAGAGTGTATTAATAGACACTCTATTAATTACACAGAATTACAAAGCTAAAGTTTTGGAGAAGTACAAAAGTGGCTTCAGTGGTTGTTGTATTATTTAGTGTGCTGATTTCGAAAATGACCTACATTTTTTCCCATCACATCAGGATTTTTTTGTAAAATCAATATTTTTGCTAAAACCCTATTTGAAAAAGAAGTCTCTCAAACAGTTTAGCCTGGCAATTTGGCAACAGTGGTTTTATCCAGTTAAATCTATGTAAATATTGGTTTTTGATGAAGTGCATTAATTTCTCAGCAATTAGATGAATAATGAGTGAGTTAGTGAATATTAACGTCGCACTGTTCAGCTACACGAAAGATTTTGGCGATGGGCCTTGTAATTTTGAACCATGGTCAAATGACGAGGACGATACCTGAGCTGGCACACCCTCTCCTAACTATCACACCGCATATAATGGAGAACGTTTGAGCTCTCGACAGATTTAACATGCATCGCTCCCCTACACGGAGGGTCTTCAGCTGCACTAGTCTCGAACTCATGACAAGCCTGCCATGAGTCCGGTACCTTGGCCCCTAGCTATGAGATGAAAACCATTGTTTATAGACCTCACAGGCTGTCTCTGATCCTGAGAAAAACAAGAAAATCCCTTCAGGTTTAAAAATTTTACATCCAATTATGGTGAAAACCACCAGCATACTATTTTAATTTGTTTTTATTAAAGCATGAAATATATAGACGATTTTCGATATATTTGCATAAAATATATAGACGATTTTCGAAATTAATAATTATTATTGATTTCCGCGTATTCGGCGGTAGGGCGGAAGAACAAAAGTAAATTGCTCCTGCTCTCTAAAATAAATTTGATATGGTATTTCGGGTATTTTATTTTTGATTTGTGTGTATTTTTTACTGGTTTATTATTGTATTACTATTTTGACTGTAAGCTCCTTTTCTGTTTGTTATCTTCAATGGGGAACGGGGCCCCCTAGAAGCCGGGGGCCCTGGGCTGCAGCCCATTTAGCCCATACGTAGATCCGGCCTTGCTCCAACCTGTTTATTACAGAACTGCATATGGCGGTGAGTGTTCGAATTGTCGAGAATTTTATAAGATAACTTCGAATTATATATAGCGTGTTGTAGGGCGGCCAGCCACAGATTTTACTTTGAAATATTAAGTGTACCAAAACGTATTGTTTTAGTTCGAAATATCTAGAGTTTTTCTAGGGACTGAGCATATACTTCGAATTATCGATGGTTTGAATTATCGAATGTATATAATTGCGCTATTTCACTGAGTTCTTAGACACGGAGAATAATTATTTTTCCATAACAGCAAATCAACCCACAATGAAGTCTAACATTAATCAATTTCTGTATACATTGCATTTAAAAACCAAAATGAATAGATTGTATAGCAGAAATTTCGCGTTATCCATAGAAATTTCAGAGAAATGCCGTGAGTGCGTACAACAAAATATCTATTTAAAGCAGTTCTTAGTAAAGAGCTTATCGCCAAAAATTTTCTCCTTTGAACTAATGCTCTGGGGAAAAAATGCATTTGGAGCCTGTTAATAAGAATTCGCTTCTGCGCATTTGTAGAAATTCTGAATCAAAATAAATTATCTGCTTTTAAAATAAGCTAAAACAATAAAACAAATATTATATTTTATTTAAACATACACAGGATATTCATAATGACCTCCGGGATTTCGAAACGCTAAAGTAAAACACTTATACGAATGCAACGAAAAAGAACATAGAAACTATTAGTTTTATTTCCATATTGAACAAATGTTCAGTGTGTGACATCAGTGCGATGGTCCAGTTCCTGCCACTCTCAATGCTATTGACAACACATGCTACCCTTTCATGCAGTTCTGCTACGTCCCGCGGCAAAGGGATTATGAAAACTTGGTCTTATGTAAAAGACAAATTTTCGGATAGATTGGAGATGCTAACGCGTGTTGTTAATAATGGTGACTATCAATGGCGTAAAGTATACACCTCCCCATTGCGGTGACGGAGGCAGTATTATAGGAGGTCCTTTGCAGGGGACCTTAATGTCCGTTCCTAATATTCCGTATTCTCCGTTACGCTTCTGGTGACTTACCATGTTGAGTACTTGGGCGGTAACTAGCCTATCGCATTGATGTCTGAAGAGTAATAAAGGTTTCACATGCAGAAATTCTGCAAAGAACATAAAAGATACCTAAATAGCTTCTGTATTCTTTAAAATGTTCTTTCTTACTGTATTCAACTTTGTTTTTCTACTGTAGCGCTTCGAAACCCTTGAGGAAATCATGAATAACCTTATGTTTCAAATTGTACATCCTTAGAATATGATCAGTGGGTATGAGATATACGTAGTTAATGAAAAGGTAAGAGAAGTTCCAAAATATTATCACGAATATATAAAGTTTTTTTTGTTAGGATTAAAATTTCATTCATAAAATAACAATATGTCTCGAAATGTTTTACTTTATATACTTTAAAATAAAGTTTAAACTCCAAGTAAAAAATACTCTTAAATGACTGTTCAACAATAAAAAACTTTTATTAGTTTGTTCCTGTTTTTAAACTAGTTCGGAAGCTTGGTTTTCGGAGAATAACACATACCCCCTAATGCAAGTTATTTTCCCCACAGTGATCTTCTGCTGATGGAAAACTGAGTTTTACAGGGAAAGTGAGCTTACCAACATGAAATAGAGTGGATGGAAACTCTAGACTATGTGAGCAGGGTTACCAGATGGGTGACTTCATCACTCATGGCGACAAATTATACCACCAACAAGAAGTTTCAGGACTCACGCCTGGAAATTTTCATGAGCCTATAAAATGGTTTAGAACCCAGGGTTCAAGTGGTAGCACTTCACGTCCCGGGCTGTGCAAGGTCGACCTAGCCTTTCATCTCTTCAGCGAATGAATAACAAGCTTGTTTGGGAACTAAACATTGAGTGTTTCGCGTCAGACTGACCACATGACCGAAACTTCTGCTCAGGGCCCATTATGAAAACTGAGATGGGTGCGGTATGCCTTGGCCTCCATGGGTTGTTGCGCCAATGAATTTAGTTTATATAATTGCCGGTGGAATTGAGAAGTCAGTAAATTGGGAATCAAATCTGCTTATGCGTTGTCTGCAATAAGACAGACTGAGCTCTTGCATATAAGGAGTGAGTTCTTCCATTACTGTAAATAATATTTTTTGTGCATACACATCGATTTGTCTGCGGGGGGTCAATGGTTCGTTTATTAATAAATTTATTATTCAACCCTTTGGAGTCATCGGCTGTTTTTTACCCAAGCCAATTGACAACAATAGGAAAACGTGCTACCGTGATGACGAGAAGTATTAAAGACATGGTTCCCGAGGAAATGGACTCTAGAAAGAAAAGACGGGAAAAATAATGACAGTTCAAATTACCTGGTCTCCCACTGCGGAAATGGTGGACACATGTTCCGGTAAGTAGGTGGCGAAGATCTGGGCGGTGGCCGAAGCGTGGGGAGGGATCTCTCGACTACCCCCGTCAAAGTGGGTGAAAGATTCTGCAAGGAAAAAGATTGTCATTTGAATGGACTGTGCACAAGATGACCTTTACAAAAAACTTCTTTAGGTGATTCGTCAAAAGATGAAAGGTATGTTTATTTGGAATATAAACAATTTTACATCACTGAACTTTCATGCCATCTTTTTCTTTTAATATTACACTTGAAATGAGTAGTGAGTTAAGCCTAACAGAGACGGAAAGGAAGAATGTTTCATGTATATGAAACATGGCAAATCCAAAAGAATAGCGCAGAACAAACCAATAAAATTCAATGTTTTATAGGAGCTGCAAAAAGAAATAAAAACTTATATACACACACAAATTCAGGCCGGAATGCATGCACAAGAATGTGTAAGTTACTGGTTATCCATGCATATATCTTTAATTAATAGTAATAGGCCAAATTCCTGTGACATCATCGTCTCATTGATAAATAGAATCACATATTGCCAGGGGATCAATTCTCGCGCTAACTGTTGCCAACTTTTTATTTTTACAGTAACTTTCTTTTTTAAAAAGTCCGTATTTGTCGGCCATTATAACGTACATTGGTAAATAAAATGCATTTTATTTAAAAGTGTTGGAATAAGACTTCTTTAATTTTGAAGAATCTAAATACATGAACATTATACCCAATTATCAAGTTTGAAATTTTGTCTAAAGTTAGTTTAAAATCAATGGAAAATACGTGCTTGTATTTTAACATGTGACCGGGATGAATTCAGCCCATTCCACACAAAATGTTTGAGTATTCGTAAAATGCTAATACAAATACTTCTGTGGGGTTTTTTTTTTCTTCCAAATATGAATCGTACACCTGCGAGATTTAGAAATAATTATGAATATGTATAATTATAAGAATTAAGCAATGTTTTGTATTAGCCATGTCAAGTACCATTCTATTTGCTTATGCCATGTGAGGTCTACAGCAGAAGATTTGAATTTATTAATGTATTAATAGATAGTTACGGAAGTAGAAGTCATAAGAAGGAGATCTACAACGATTGAAGTTGTGAACTACAATTAACAAAATTTTAAATCCAATTCTTAATCCATTGTTTTTCACAAACCGTTAAGCCAAAATTGTAGCTTGGTGGTAGCGCGTTGGATTAAATTCAAAATACAATTTTACAGAAGTGCTTCCCGCAATTACGGGATTGATAGTTTGGTGCACAATGTTATAGAATGTGGATCAGCTCTAGGGTCATGTCTATCCATTATAATTTTAAATTATTAAAACCATCGTCAAAAGCTACAATTAACAGCCTAGAGTCGTGGTTAGAGCATCGGACTCCAGACCAGAGGGCCTGGGTTGGATACCCGATGCCACCCAATATCCTCCGAGTACACACGGAGTACAGGCTCGTTAAATCAGAGGATCCGAAAGTCTTGTGGGTGGTCGCAGCAGAAACCACAGGGCTGGAGAATATTTCCCTCCCCTTCAGTTCCATGCCGAAATTGTGGAGGTGGAGATAGGTGGTGTCGCCATCTATCGTTGAGAACTCCAACCTGTCTTTCATTCCTTCCCTTCGGTAAGGGCTCGAAAACAACAACAACACTTCTCCCATGAGTACAAAGTGCCATTATCAAACATCGAACCAAACGCCAACATAGTCTGTTGGGGGAAATTGGGCCGGTTCAGATCAGAAAATGATTTGAAAATAGGAAACTCATCGCCTGTAATTTACAGTCCAGTGCTTTCCAGCCTTTTTATCGCCACGGACGTTTGACTACTGAGGAAGACATTGTGTCATTGCTTATATATTAGATTGTTTTAATTAAATAATTTTAACTTCATTGTATTTAAATATTCCTTCCGAAGAAAATACAGTTACACCAAAAAATAAATGTGCGACTTTCCATAGAAATCACTCAACAGGACGGTATGTAAAATTGAAATAATTTAATGTTCCTCGAGCTGCCCGGTACCATTTAATCCGCGGATCGGTCCGCAACCGGGGACTGCTATTCCAGCCGATATTAGCTCACGAATTGGATTATTTGATGCCATTTTTGGCTAAGCTGTACCAAGAACTCGTTGCATTCACACAAAAATAGAAAAGAAAGGGAGGGAATGCAAGGGTCAAACATAAAATTTAAATTCCTTGGATATTTTTCAGGGGCACGTTACTTGTGCTTACTAAAGAGACAGGATACCTCGCGGGAAATCAAGAAAAATCATTCGAGGATCGTAAATTCTGTACGAAATTTAAGAAGGTAAACACCTGAGGTTATATGAAAAGAACAGATTGTTTAAGCTAAAGTCTAAAGGTATATAATTACCAGCATCCATAAATATATATATAAACTCAACAAAATTCCAAAATAGAGGTTATATTACACAAACTCTTTCGGATTATTAACAGCTCACCATGTGGTAAACATTCCAGTTGCCTTTACTGCCTGATTTAGGTAGGGTAAACATCACCATTAACCAAGAATTAAAAATTAACCCAATCCCTCAATTTTATTGTGCAGTAACACTGTCACACAAATTACAGTCAACACATAATTTCTATCTGTCCCCCCTATTACGAAATCAAAATTCCAACCAGTTTCCTTCTGAATGCTCAACACCGGTTCGTTGAAAATTCCCATCGCCAGCATCCTCGCTTTCCGTCCGGTGGTCCACTTTCCGGATCGGCACACAAATCAAGCGTCTGCCAGTAGGTCATCTCGGCGCTGGGGGGTCAGGCAGTCAAGGTCGTTGTGCCGATGACAGAGGATCTTGAAAAAAACCTGCGATGATGCCTTAGAGGTAAAGCGGCACTTGTCTGGACCGCCTGACCTGTTACCTACATCTGTGTGTGTGGTGTTGCTCTCTCTCTCAAAACTGGAGTATTTTTGGTGTGTATGTCAAATGGTGAAGGTTACTTCTCGAAGCTTTTTTCCCCTTTTGAAGCGTGATTTGCGATACCGGGTTGTTTGCATAGCGTAATCTAAGCAGTTATGGCATAAATGACGAAATAAATCGATTGAAAAACAAATTAAGGCAAAGGCGTATTAAAATAAATTAATTTGGATGCTTGTTATGCGAGAAGATTTAATTTTCTTTCCGTGGCGTTGGAAGAAACAAACTATTCGTTTCAGTCTATAAATCTGTATTTAAGCCCATGAATAATAATGAATAAAATCTTGCATTTCTCTCGTTTAAACAACTTTTTAAGCTCTATTGTCTGCGAGAGGAAACGGAATAGATGGTACATAGTATTTCTAAAAAGAACTTTCAATTTCTGAGATTTACAATAGAGTTGTTATAAATTACTATGGATTCTAACTCACGTTTCTCAAGTATAACAATTTCTTAAATTTCTTTTTTTCCCCTTTTTGCTCTCATTTTTGGCACCACATGCAAAGAATATGCATGTTTTGTAGTGAGCAGATGACGCTGCGACGTTTGTTTTTACATCAACTTTTCTGTAAATATCCCGCAAGTAAAAAGTCTATCATGATTTACATTTTTTCTTTTTGAAAGAATCGGGCCAACTCCTAATGTTTATAATTAAAATATCCCTACTCGCTAATTAGTACTTTTTCATGTTCGCACTCTTAATTGTAAGCCCGATCAGATGACAAGGTCGACATTTGAGTCGGCACCCTACTCGAGCCTGATTGAGTTCGACACATTTAAAATATACATCAGCCCCTCTACACGATGGGTCTCTAGTGGAGTCAAGAATGGAATTATCGTCAGATATGAGCACATGAAAATGACCACTTGTCTGTCCAGTGATTTTTAAAGACTTCTTCAGCCCTGGCGGATCATGCAAAAGCATGCAACACGTGAAACCTATTTAAGTAGACTGTATAGCACATGCGTTGCCAAATACTCATACGGATAGTAATCCATAACAAATAACTCTGTGGTACTCACAATCTCAAATATAGGGGGGAAAGGACGACTAAATAACTAATAAGTGTATGGTGGCATGCCTAGACTAGAACATAACATAATGATGCAGTCCTGCTGCTATTGCCAACTGGCATATGGTTCGAAAATCAAACTTTTTCTGGAGAATGTCCAGGAATAACATTTGTCGATTCAAATTATACAGATTATGGTTTTATGGATGGAGAATGAAAAGAGGCACCCCCGGGGCCGAGGTTCTGGGCTCACTTGGCCCATGTCTTGTGTGTGTTCTCCATTTCTACTTACATTTTCAAGCAGCCGTCCATCCGGAATAGTGGTTAGCGACTCTGACTGCGGTGCCGTAGGGCCTGGGTTCGAATCCCTGAGAAGGTATGGATGTTTGGGAATGTATGTCTTCTCTCTTTTGGCATGGGGATACTCTAAATAGCCGTCGAGCAGCAAGTCTTCTCGTTAGGGAGGTAGGAGGCCCTCGACCATCCCCAGGGTGTTCTCCCTCGAAATTGGGGTGGCACCGAGCCAATTCGTACTGTCACATGCATGGTGCTTAAAGCTAAGGCTAACGAGAGGCGTAAAAATTTAGCCCTTAGCTACGATGAACTTCGTGGACCTTGATCTGATGTTACTGTCGATCACGTGGCATAAACAACATTTTCAAGCAACGGTGGCATTGAACGCAAACATCCATGTACTAGAGCAGTTGGCGTTGCAACATTTGTTTTCCAATACATATAACGCAAATAAAACCTATCTTGATTTGCATTATTTTTTTTTTTTTTGAAATAGCTCACATCTTAATAATTATAACACTTTAAGGAGCCCCAATTAGAATTCTTTCAGGTCCCCACTCGTAATTTTAACCCCGATCAGTTGACAGAGTCGACATTTGAGTCGGCACCTCACTCTACTCTCACCGACCTATTTAAAATGCCCCTCTACAAGACGGGTCTTTGCTGTGGAACCAAGACACAACGTTCGACTCGAGTGAAACAGCACCGGCTGCAATCTCGCAACAATGACCACTCTTCTGTCTAGTGATGCCTTAAGACCCTTCGCCCTTTTGTAAAAGCAGCACCCCAGCGACTCTTTCAAGTCGACTGCACATAGCGTACCCTGTCCAGTACTCGTATAAATGGTACCGACCGCCGCCTGTCAACTAAATGACTAACTACGGTGTAGGGTGGTTGGTCTAAATACGGGCGATAGACATGTCAAAGCAATGGTCTTGCCACTATGACTAGTTGATATATAGTCTCAAAATCACTGGGAACTTGGAACTATGTCCGGAAATAACATTTTACGATTCAGGTCATGATCTTATTGGGGCCAAAAACGAGATAAACCCCCTCCCTCCGAGGACCTGGGTCAAGCTGGCCCATGCCTTAAACCTTCCCTGTGTCTATTAAAGTCGCAAGGAACGTACAATTAAATGTCCGTTGCGAGTTTATTCATCTTTAGATATTGTAACAAATGGTCAAAAAGGCAAAGAACCAAAATCAGCAAATTACATAGAAGAACTGAAAGTTCTCAAGTACCTCCAGGTCGTAAATTTCGTATTTACCTATAAAAATACCTAATCGCGATCAATTACATGAGAACTCAATACGATGACATTGTTACCAAAAATTAGTAAACTGTTAAAATAATCGTTCTAACTCACCAAAGTACACAGCGTATAGCACTATGGATGCAACGAAGGCTCCAGCGTACTGTGCGAAGAAAAAGGGCAACACTTTCTTCCAAGACAGTTTCCCTGCGGTCGCGAAGGCCAGCGAAACGGCAGGATTCGCGTGACAACCTGCAAAACAATAAATAAACGTAAATTTTGGCTCGTATAAGTAGCATAAATGTAGCGTTTAGATTATTTTTTCCATCTTTTAATCAATGTGTAAATGATATTGCGGACGTTTAATGTTATAAAGTGCATCTCATTATACATTAAAAAGCAAACATTAAATTTTATTCAAATCAAACATTGACGACCCTACAGGTCCCAACTCAGTAATAGGCCTAAATACACAGAAGAATAAATCTACAAATAATGCATTGTAAGTAAGTTTAAAATGTACTCGCGGAAAAATATCATATGCTAGGCTTTGTAGCGTCGTATCATTAGACGAACACTTTACGTCGATATTGTCAAGTTGGATGCAAGAGGGTGAGCAGAACGGACAGATGAGTCATTGTATTCTTCTCTCACGCTTAGAGGCTGAACAGATGCTGAGCCGATTCTGGAAACAGCTGTGATGTGACCCCACCTCTTCCTTCTCCGACACCCAGATGGTTTTTGTCACAATGATTTAGACAATGGACTCCTGTTGAACAGTTTCTATCATTTCGTCCCTTCGCACATGTATACCACGAATTACTTGAATGGAAAGAATGTCGGTCTTCCATTCTCTAGAAGATGGTATCACTTTTTAGTGCGGCACCCTATAAGCGATACCAATCGATTCAAGTAATTTTGACTCCCAGTTTCCTTCCCAAAGGGAGACACCCGAGCTCTGACAGTGATAAATTGTACTTAGAAATTTATTTTGCCGAGAGCATCCGAGCCAAACGGACACTCAAGGGATTTTTTACATGCCGTATAATCATACGACATGGACGCTGTCGATTTTCTGCATCAGGAAAATCCACCGACTTGGGCCGGGGTCGAATCCGCAACCTTGGGTGCAGAAGGCCAGCGATAAACCAACTACGCCACCCAGCCGGCGATATTTTTAGTTAGTAAAATGGGTCGGCAACGTAATACATAAGAACCCGATCTTTTCACCTTTGACATTTTAATGCATCTTTTTTTCTTTATTTATGGAAACTAAACGACTATAGTAAATAAATTCTTTATTGCAATTATAAATTACTATGCGTAATAAAGAAATTAAGCAAAAATTTTACCTGATACTCCTCCAGCTACAGAAATGGCGACCATAAGAGATAAACCCCACCCCAGGGGTCCTATCACGGATCCTAAATTGCCAGCTTCACTAAAAACTATGACGGCAAGGACTGCATTTCCCATCAACTGAAAAAAAATAATGCATTGAGTCAACCTAATCATCACTCATTTAGAGGTATTAAGTAAAAGTAAGACGTGGATGTCCTTAAATATATTTAGTTTTCAGCCTCAAAATTCTTCCTATCCTTCAATTCTTTATTTTGCTTAAAGTTACTGTCCACAAGTCGTTTTGAATTGATAAATGCCATGTTGATGCTGTGTAGAATTGTTCAAATTTCCTCAAGTGTTATACTCATTTTAAAGAAATAAATTTCATCTCAAAGAGAAAACTATAACAAGTGTTTTTTTAAGTACATTTTTTTTCTGATCTTATATTTTAAACCTACTGTAATAAAAAAATTATAGAAGTTTCAAATTTTTAAGAAAAGTTTTTCAGACATCTAAAAATTTTGAGATTAAATATTTGTAAAAATGTTTATATAAAGTAATTTTCATATTAGTATAAACAATTGCAACATTCAATAACTGATTTTTTATACTTATTTCAAAGTTATTTGTTTTATTTCGTAGCTTCCTTGGTATTTTTCTCCCGGAAATTTATATAAGCATTAGATACCTGCTATAACCAAGAAAAATAACATTGTCGATGTATTTTAATATAGCGTAAAAAATATTCGCAACCCGTATTGGATCACAAGATTGCTCAGAGTCAATATTAGTATTTAAATGTTTATTTAGACATAAAATTTTAAGAAACTACACGTTATGCATGGATCTTATGGGAACAGAATTATTTGTCATTATCAGGCATTTATTTTCATTTGTTCAAATATACTTTATTATTATTCACAATGATACTTATCCAATAGCATGGAACGTGTGAAAAAACAGTAATATATTATTCCCCGACACACAAACTGAAATAAGAATATAACCTGAGAAGGATGTTTTATTATTGGCACCCATTGATTTGCCAGTTCTTTTTTAATTAACACCCTTATATAAGCCTCCCTTGTATGTTACGGAATCTTTGAACTCAATTTTTACGCACTTTAAAAGGTCAGATTCATTCGAAATTTTGCTCACTTGTCCAGGACCGATGACAATACAATAATTTAATAATTTTGATCCATTGTCTTGATCAGGATCATCAAGATTAACGATATCCCCATTTCTGATCCCATCCCGCATTTTTTACAACTGGTTCCAGATTTGACGGCTAAAAAAATTAAGTTACAACTTCATTCGATTAACTATAAAATATTGTTTTTAGTTTTTTTTTAATTATAATTTATCTAAAAAATAAACTTTGCCGTTTACGCAATTGCGTTCTGTATTTTAAAAAATGCAGATAAGGTTATAATTAAACACGGCCATCGCCCATTTTAAAATGAGAGAAATAATTCCCTTAGTCTTGAAAGGGCTCATCTGTGCAATTATTTCTTTACCTCCTCTTCTTGAGAAATTTAATAGAGCAGCTCCTCACAAATTACTGTACCTAAGAATGCATTAACATTTGACAACTTTACTTGCCTACTTCATTTCTCAGAGTTATTACTTATTTATTTCAATATCAGGCTGGGGTCAAACCGCAGAAACATGGGAGGACCTTCACCTTTTCCCAACCGACACCAAGCAGAGGCCAAAAGTTTGATTCAGCTCACACCATTGGACGAAAACAGAGATTTTGGCGAATTATCCCATCTTGGCGTGCTAATCAACAACAATAAGGGAAAACCGCCAAACTTTCCCCACTCTCTCAAGTCGATTCATTAAATCATGGGTATTAATGGGCCGAGAGCCCTTGACACGATGAGACGGGTCAAGAGGAGGATTAAAATAGGCCATCGATTATGACCGGAAACATTGAATCATTACACTCTATTCTTTCAACCCTTCAAATCTCACTTTCGCCTGTGTTACTCGAGACAGGCGATGGCACCCGTTTCGAAACGTTTTGGGAAAGAAAAAATAGCCCCCTGTTATTCAGTGAAGGGAATGTTTAAATGACATTAGCAATGGTATATTTATAAAAAAGAAAAAAACTAGGCGTTATTCCCAACCCGTACCGCTGAGTATTCTATGATGTTGTAGGACTGTTATTATTTTGTAAGTTATTGATATTTAAGCTATAAAGCTTTCGAATATATTGAAAAACATTCTTGGAGACCTCACCTCTTGATTTAAAAAGAACAGGACTTTAATTTCTAAGACGAAAGTAGAATGATTTCTTACGCCCTCGAATCCCACCTCCTCATTTAATTTCTGCATAACCCTTTTCAGTGGATCTCTTCTCAAGAAAATAAACATTCTGTCCAATTTTCAAATATATGTCTAATGGGACAAAAAACAAAAACTTTATCTATTCTCCCCTTAACCACTGTATTTTTTTCCGTAAAATCCGTTCATAGAGGGATTTCTTCTCAACAAAAGAATCATGCTTACCCAATTTCAAGACTTAACGCGTCTAATAGCTCAAAAACTTTAGTTTTTTTATTTATAACACCCTTTTGGCTACTAGCAACCCCCTCTTGGGAGTCCATTTCCGTAAAACCCGTTCGTAGTGGAAATCTTCTCAACAAAACAAACACGATTACCTAATTTTCCACGCTTAATAATTAAAAGAAACGGTAATTTCTAATTATGACGGTACCTTAACCCCGGACAATCCCTTTTGGAAGTCCATTTCTGCAAGACCGTTCTTCGCGGATTTCTATTCTACAAAAGGAACATGCCTGCCAATTTTCAAGTTTGTTGGTCTAATAGTTCCAGAGATCTCGGGATGAAGGAATGAGTGAGTGATCTTGCTATTTTCTATTTATTGAAATTTTGTAATTGTTATTGAGAGGAAAATTAGGAAAATAAGTTTGATTTATTTATATGATAGCATTTTTTTTTTCTTCTAGCACCTGTCAAAAAAAAATACTAAATGTCTCGACTATTCTAATCACAAGTTCGTGACCGTGACCCTTTAACTACTTCGGCCCCATGTGGCATGAGAAATTCAGTAAAATGCACAATTTCTCTCTCTATAGAAACATTCTACGATGCAATAAAATTGGAGTCATTGCATGACAATACGTAATTTGTCTTATTAATGCTTCATGTGTACTGACGTAAGATTGTCGTCCTGTCTATCCCAGGACATATAATAGTCCCAGGACCAATCTACCCACATGATTCAGCGTGCCACACAATCGAACATTTTTGAAACATTCCCATTCCCGCGATAATGCATGCACTTAGAGCAGTACTTCTCAAACTTTCAACGATAGCGACCCAATTTTCAATCCTCATTGCCATCGCGCCCCCCTTCATCAAGAACAATGTATTGAATGCAATAAAAATGTGCTTTGACGCTAAGGCTATAATACGAATTGAGTTATAAACCATAAAAATTATCAAGATAAATGTTAAATTTTGTATAGGACAAGCTCATGGCACGACTCATTATTAAACTTGTTTTTAATGCATTGATAAATTAATTACAAAAAAAAAAACATTGTGCGGTACAGATTCATTTATAAGTGTATCTTAATCAGTGTAAATGTGTATTTAATTTTTTTATATGTCCAATGTAATTAAAGTTACTTCCTTTCAGCCAATTAATACTTATTTTTTTATTTTCGAACTTTTCAATAGGCTCGCGCCTCCCACATTAGGATATCATGCCCCCTAGGGGAGCGCCCTACAATTTGAGGAAAGCTGAGTTAGAGAGTAGAGGTCAATAAGACAATTATATATTAATTTTACATAATTTAAAAATATTTCTTAACGTAAAAATAAACAGCAAAAAAATGGAACCATCTCTTCTATAATTTTTAATTGTTCAGATATTATGTATTTTTTAAGCATATTAATTAAAATAAGAAATAGACAACATAAAACGTCAGTAGTTCCCTTTATTATTGTTCAATAAAAAGATAAACAAAAATTTTAAGGAAAACCTAATGCTTGCGCCGCTCCTATCGCAAAATCTGGGATGACTTTCAACTGGACACTTGTGGGCATTCATTTGTTAAACAATTTCTTTGCGGGCTCGAACTATTTTTCTTACTTGGATAGGAAAGCAGAGACAATTTTCTCTCATCCATTCAACCTCTCCAGCCAGGACATTCAACCCTTTACAAAATCACTGTAAATTTATACCAAGAGTTATCTTTCAGATTTTTTCATAATTCCGTCAATGACCACAGCTATGGAGATGTTGAACAAATAAGGTCCACTTCCACCCCCTCAAAAATGGACACATTTGTAGAGTGCCCACTGAGGAATTGCACCACAGGTGGCCGACAGCTGGTCTACCCCAATAAGGATAGCTTATAAAATTCCTGTAATAGAAAAAAGTTGACAAGCGTCCGAAATCTCAACATGACAAATTCTCCTTATATGGAAAAAAGCTATTCCTTTTCTCTTCCTTCAAAAGAAAAAAAATTAAATTGTTTTAAACATGCCAGTCAATTGTGTCGTCTAGATGGGAAGATTACCTATAGAAAGTTATCATAATGACTTATGAATTAAAAAAAGAATAATTCAAAATAACAATGTCCTAGTTCAAGATGAGTGCCAAAGAGTTTCCGATGAACCTTCCTGTCGCTCCTATGAAGTCGAAATCCAAACACCTTTCTCACCGGTTTTGTGGACAAAAGATGCCTCTGGTTGACCTCTGCCTTCGTAATTTGTCACACCTATGTCTGCATAAGGAGTGTCCCATAGGAATCCGATATTGTGAAAGCGGTTTCGGGTTAGATTTGTTGTGTTGGGTGAAGAGATTTCGCAAGTCCTCGGAAGAAAAAAAGGTTAAACTTTTTTTCTTACTGTGTTGGGTCTTTTGAAAGAGAAGGTACATTTTTGGAAGTGTGTGTCGAATGGGTGCTTGATATTTAAAAGGGAAAGGTCATTGGTGTTATTGTGTTAGGCCCATGGGAGCATTATTCCTTTAGGTTACAAGAGAGAAAATTTTGTTCTTGAAGTTACAAAACCGGCTTATATATAATTTGTTAAAAAATAGCTTTTTGAGCTTTAATAGTTTTTCCCATTCTTCTATGAATTATAATTACCTTTTTTGTTAAAAGATTTTTCTAACAAAAATCTAAAAAAATACTGCGTTTTTTTTGTATCTCTTTCTCCGTCCCCTTCAACGTTTAAAATTTTTTTAGCAATTGTTTTTTAATGATTTGTATTTGTATACTAAAAGGATTTTAAATAGCAAATAAGCTATAATCAGATAATTTCGAATATAAAAAATACAAATCAACAAGAATTTTTAAATCATAAAAAAACGGATATCTCGAGTTAAAAGGCATTTTACTTTCTATAAAAAAAAAATTCTCTCTTTTTTTTTTTAATGCAAACAAATTAATGCATTCTTTAAAAAAATTATTTTTATACTTCTGACACTTAAAAGAAATCAATACAAAACTACATGTGGAAAACAAGCTGAACAGAGTTTCAATGTTACGTGTAATTTGTAATTTAAAACCTTTCTTTTAAAGTATTATAGTTAAATAAACTTAAATAATAGTAATAATCAATAAAAAAATTTTCAAAAAACCCAAAAAGATGTCAATTCTAAAACTGGTAATTTCGAAATATTACATTGTCAAAAATGTCTAAGATAACAGAAAAAAAATCACGATTAACTTCATTAATTTCTAAGTTGGTAGTTTGAATAATATTTGTGTACATCCTAAAATATTTTTCCTTTGCGCTTAAGAGAATTTTAATTAAAATCGTTACGATTCTATGGCTTGCATATATAAAAAAAGGAACAATATTAACGTAAATATTAGATTCTGGCAAGTGATTCTATTACAAAAATAACAAAACATGAAATTATTTACAGAAACAAATTTTAAAATAGTTTTTTTGCAGTAATATTACAGCCAAAAAACAACGACAATTAACTCCGATATTTCATCAAAAATGGAATATCAAAAAAAGATTTTTAAAAATATCCTAGAGCAAATTGAAAAAAATAGGTCACTTTTTCATGGTCAAAATTCATCCTAAGAATATAAAAATAAATTCGTTATTGAAGAATATGAATATTAAATGTTCACTAAATGGTCATGGATTAAAATATTCTAGGTTATTAATAAATGTCTATAAAAGCTTGATAACATGTCTATAAAATTAAAAATTTAAACATCAATTCAGCAAAGTTGGAGTAGGTTTAAAATTTTCCAGAAAGACAAATACAAAACATAGCCTAAAATTATATCATTTTCCTTCATTAGGGTCAATAACATGCAAGTAATTACTACCTCCAGCGTAAGGATAATTGTTTCCATTTTTAAGTTAGAAACCGCAAGCTGTAAAACAAAAAAATATCTTTTGGTGTAAAAAATTGTGTTCTAGAAAGGAAAGCCATGTTTTAAAAAAAATTATTTTCATTGTATCATCAAAGGCCAGCTGACGTTTCAAGGGAAACATTCTTTTAGGGTGTCGGTTGGAAGCATGGAAGAACACAATTTAGTTAATTACAGGGTGTGTGAATATTCGTCTTCGTGTTGCGAGACACGGAAATATTCGTGAAATGTGCAAAATAGTAGAAAGGAACAAAACAACTTATTTTAACGATCTCTAAATAGATATAAATAAGTCAATTGCTAGTTTCTAACCATAAGGGAAAAAACATTTCTTAAGACATCGTTTTTCTTGCTGGTTTCTTTTAAATAAAATTTATCTTAGCGTAAAGTAGGCAGACCATTGTCCAAATGGAAGGCTTAGGGCAATGAGATTATTCCAAGAACTTTCGATTCCGTGTTCATAAATGGATATTTAACCGCTTCAATGTGATAACTTGGGGCAAAACTGGGTGTTCATATCTTTCAAAATGAGGGGACCATTTAAAAATGTAAATAAGGAAAACATTCCTGGTCCCAAATGAACTGACTGGACTAGAAAGAAAAGGAAATTGCGTAGTTTCATGTGTAAAGTCTAAAATTTCACGTTATGGCTCGCTATCAGGATTTTAATTAAGCAATTACAATAATCTTTTCAGAAAGTGACAATTTTTGGAGAATATTTTTTAAAATTATAAATGGATGAAAAATATATTAGAAAAATGAGAAAATATAAAGTTTTTACCTTTGGGAGGAACATTACGAACAACTTTAAAAATATTTTACGGATCTTATGAGATGAAGGAATTGAAATTTAACTTGTTAGATATTTTTTTTATTTATACATATTTTATTTTATTTTCTTATTTAGTGCATTTACATTAGAGTGGATCTCGGTTTTTGGAGGAAAAATATTATTAATCGGGACCCACCTATGCGGAAAAGATGCTCTATGGTAGGAGATTAAAAAGAAAAATAGTTTAAAAAATAATTTCAAATTTAATTTTACCACAGAAGAGAGGAATTTTTGAAAAAATAGGAAAAGACTAAATTTTGGTTAGATGATTTTAGACTCAAAATAAAAATTTTCAACGATATCGAAAACGATGAATGTTGATAAATGAGAACTGAGTAGTATATTTAACAATGCAACACATCTCACTCACTATTTTTCCCTGTTATTTTATAATTGCTAACGTTTTATGAAATTTAATTCATTTATATACATTTTAAGTAACTGCTAAATTTTGAATTTATTGTTCAAATATCACATTAACAAGAAAAAAAATAATAATAGAATGATTATAAATCAAAGGAAGTGCAGAAGTTATTTTTTTAAATCAGATTTCCCTTTTGTTGATAAAAAGTACATTTGGACTTGGGAAAACAAATTATAATATTCTTTTGTTTAGGTCTATTCACAAAATCCCTGAGAAACAGAGAAAAAATTCCGAATTCGAATATTTTTGACCTGTGGGTGTCACATATAAACACAGTTTCAAATTTTCTAGTTATGAAATATTCCAAAAATACCTGTTGCCGTCCAAAATCATATTCATGTACATAATATTCAGGAGAAAATTGCTACAAGGGGTCTATTGGTTCACTCAAGCTGAAATGTGCCACAAATATTGTCCTCAAAAAAAGAACAAAGAAACAATAAATTTGAACCTGCAAAATAAAAAATTTACAGCGAATACTGTGTAACATAATCTATATTTTGTTGAATTATTTCTGGTATTCGCCTTTTTTTATTCACTCGAACTAAAGAAAAAAATCCATTGTTTGGAATTATGAGGAATATTCTTTAAGGTGTTGAAAAATTGATTCAAAATAATCATCAAAAAGAATGTGTGAATGCGAGATTTAACCTGAATTTAAAATATGCACCCTATCAGGTAGGTGTCTGGCATTTTGAAAGAATCATATTTCGCAATTTATTTCAGAAATTGGTTCTATTTGTATTTAGAAGAATTAGACACAGAAAAAAATTAGATTCTGTGAATTCTGAATCAACTGTTTTTGATTCTTTAGCGAGAACAATGCAAAATTTAATCTGAAATTTCAACAGAAGTCAAAATAGGATATTATTTTATGAACTATGTTTCTCTTGAAATAAATTACGCATATTATTTCAAAACCAACAAAATATTTTAGAAAGGTATGAATGCGATTCTTGTTTTGTATTATTGGGTGAATGTATTATAAATTTTTCCTGCAGTTCTATTACATGCCGGGGGTATAAATTATTGGAACTACAGTTTCACGATAGATTTTTTGACTTGATTACGTTGAATGTAATTAAATGTCCATCGGAGCAATCGAAACTGTATCCTACAGGTTATTCCCGTTTTTCAAGAATATTTTAAATGAGCCAGATTTTAAAAAGAGTTAATTCAAAATTTTACAATAATAAATGCATAAAAATTAACAAAATGTTTTAAAATTCAAGCAAAATAGGATAGATTGTGTTTCTCCTAAATACCTTGGATCCTAAATTGCTCCAAAAGTTATCCTTAAACAATTTGAACATTCAAATTAATCTCGAATGTTTTCATTCATATTATTGTTTCAATTTAAAAAAAGTCCCGATATTAATTGTTACAAACCCATAGAATGACTTTATTAAAATAAACATTTCAGATAAAATCAAATGTAATTTTGCTCGTGTAGGAGAAAAGTGATACACTCAATTTTCTCGAGGTCTCCGGATCTTTTACACCTACAGACTTTAAATTGAGTAAGCATGTTTCTTTTGTTGAATAGAGAACCAGTAAAAACGGACTTTGCGGAAATCGACTTCCAAGGGGGTACAGAAGCGTAAAACATAAATATACTTTCATTTTAGAAACTCAAGTCCTCTCCTTTTTTTAATCAAGAGACGATTTCCATGAAATGTTTTTAAATACAATCGTAAGTTTAGTTCTAGGATTTAGATATTAATAATTTAAAAACAATTTATATTCATACAATATCGTCCAATACCCAGTGTACAAAAGTTAGTTGTACAAAAAAAGTCAATTTCTATTTTTTAAAAAATGATTATTTTTCTATGAGCCAATATGTTTTGTTAATGAAAATTTTAAAATACATTTCGGTTAATTAGTTCTAACGAAAGACACTAATATTTTAATAGAAAATTCCAGCCATTTCATTTCTAACCAGAACCATTTTAGAAAAATAAATCTTGCAAAGGATTATTTCTTTGTCTCAAATATTGAGAAGATGTTAAACTTTATTTTTCCCCATTTTCTGAAAAGTTCCAGCAATGAAATGGATCGCATAAAATGTCCCATAATCAAGCATTAATTCTTCCTCAATCATAATTTTTTAAAAGCGAATTAGTTTCACTTGATCGGTGCAACAATTCGTTGTGAAAATTGTATATTTTATGAAAGCTTTCATTGCTGAATATGAAATGCATAATTGCTAAGGAATTAAATTTTCCGTTTAAGAATATCACTTCAAGTAAGAGCATACAAAAGCGCGAATTATACAAAAAATATATCAGCAATTACACTGGGCCTAAACACAATGAATTAAATATATATATATATAAAGGCGTGGTGAGAGTGGTAAGGCATTTCTTTATCATTTTTTTTATGTTTGATGATGCATATTAAAATGATATTGACGAGGCAGTCTTGTGGTTCGTTCATCTGGTTTATTGTACATTTAACATGTAGAGACATTGGCATCTTAAACAAGGAAGACGCGCTGCGGCCGGCTACATGATTAAGGACAGAAGGGTGGGATTTGCAGAAACCTCGGTATTTATAGTAAGCTGGGTAGATGTAGTTCAAAGGACCCCCCCTTAGGTGGGTAACTAGTTTATTATTCAAACGTGGGTCCCCCCCCCTGAAGGAATGGACCCTTAAAATATATTTAAAAGGAGACTAGAGGGCATTATAGCCTATTTCAGATAAATCTACGATAGCGTAGAGCTTATTTCGCTGTTTCATTTAAAACAAAATGTTATCAACTGTGAGAAATTTATGTATAATTTATTCAAAAAACACAGAGAATATTTAAATAGGATTTTGTGGTATAAAATTAATAGTATTAAAAAACAGAAAAACAGTCATTTGAAAAATAAATTATTCAATTATTTATAACTTTATATTACTACCCAAGCGCAGTTTTGCCTTCATTAGCTCTTGCGCCATAAACCTCAACACTCACTCATGTGGCTGCACAGATAGAACCAATAATTTTTTTTAATGGACTGTACAAAATATAACTACTGTTTTTCGAATAGAAAAAAAAATTTCCACACAAGTCACCAGACACATTTCTTCCAATAAAATCTTAGTTTTACCCATTAGAACGATTTCACATTCCTCGTCAAACAATTTCACCTCAATTGTAAAAACACATTATCTATAGTAAATGAATTTCAAACTAATAATAAAGACACATTCTTTCATGCAATGAGCCACGAAAATCAAATGTATTAGGTGACTAATTTCTTTCAACATGAAGCCCTTTCGGTCGAATAAAATGCAGAAATTAATAAACTTTTCATCATTTTGCAGTGCAAAGTTCACAAAAAAAACAATAAACCCACTCGTAAAATCATTAAATCCAAAGCGAATCGTCCATTAAAATTGACCTCAATCGATTTCGAAGAGGATTTTACAGTCATGTCACCATTACGTGTGGTTGCCAACTTTCGTTTCAGAAAACAAAAAATAATAATCCACTTTACATAAAAGGAACTATATATCCCCCTTTGGAACTACAATTGTAAATCAATTGGTTAAAAAAACATGCAAGATATGCTTACGAAATTGAATCCGACCCCATAAAACAAATGGTAGCACTATACAGCGAGTTGAGTTGTCTGTTGAGTACGGCATCAAAAACTGCCTATGGACTCAAGAGGTAAATACAGCCCCGAGGAATTTAACTGTCAAACGGCGACACAAAAGAACACTTAAATGGGCTCTATCCTTTTCTCTTGTCGAACAAAGCAGACAGACACGGTGGTTAATGCGTCAGGTTTAACCCAAGGAGCCTGACTCCGTAGTTTTATATTAGAACTGTCAAAATGTGAGAATGTTGAAATCTATGACGCAAGATTCGGGAAAATTAATTGAAGCGTAATTAAAACTGGGTTGGAGACGTAATTTATGCACGTTTTTTTTTTCTCGTTAAGAAAGTTAAGTGGTTAGGAAAAGTTCGTGATGAAGAAACAAGAATGGGCAGCTTTTCCGAACCATGCATCTCTTCTAACTTGCGCGGAGGATCTTGAAAGACCAAGATAAAGAAATAATATTCATCTAATAGTTCTCCCCTGTCAGATTACATTATCATCAATTTAATTTTTACTGCTAGTGCTTATACTTTTAATTTCACGAATTAGTATTTGGATGCAGATTAGAAGTCTCCATCAACATTGTTAATGTGGTCCAATACAACATTTCGTAAAAAGCCTACTTATTGAAAACGTGTAAATTTAGAATTAACTTGGTAGTCGAACAACGAAAGAACTATTGGTGACAGATTTCGTATTTTAAAACCACGATTAATTCACGAGAATGGCATCTAAGCTGTCTTCTATGTCTATGTCCTCCTATCTTGGAGATATTTGGGAAACCAGTTAAAGGGCAGAAATCTCCATTCCTCTGACGATAATTTTTTTTAATAGAATCTGGAATTGAACTTGAGAATCAAGTTAATCTTATGACCCTGGACACACGATTACCACGGTTTGGATGAGTTTCATGCTAATGACTCATTTTCTTGTGGGAGAGTAAGTGCTAATTAACATCGCAGTTGGGGGCTATTTTTTATGTGGATCTCGTAGCCTTCAGCCTCGGTCAAGTGATGAGGACGACACCCGAGCTGGCATCTCCTTCTCCAAACTACCACACCAAGCCAACGGAATGACTTTTATTCTGGACAGATTTAACATACATCCGCCATTCTACTCGGAGGGTATTCAGTGGTTCAAGGGCTAGAATTCATGACAAGTCGGTCACAAGTTCGAGACCCTAACGCCACTACACTACCTCGAACACGTTTTTTTTTAAATAAAGTATTAGACGCAAAAATCTTTAAAAAAAAATTATTGTGAGTAATGGATTTTATAGTTTTTTTTAAGCTTAGATTATTGTGTAGTTCTAAAACTTTCGACCTGACATCACGGACCCACAAAATTTTGAACACCCCCCCCCCCCGGACTCCCAACACATACGAGTGATTTTAAGGCTCCTCAATATAAACCCAAGGCTGCATCTGGTACTTACGCAAACTTTTTAAAACTTTCTTTTTTATCCTTTAAGAAAAAACAGCAAACATTTATTTAAAAATAATACAAAATACTAAACATTGAATGAGAGACCTTCGGGGACACCCTAGAAAAGATTTCGGGAACCCCTTGGGTTCATGGACCACTGTTTAAAAACCGATGATTGTTATATTACAGTAGAACATCGTTTATCCGAACGTTTATTATCCGGAGTGTCAAATATCCGGGCCAAAGTCTGGATACGTTTTCGAACAGTGCAATGTGCTCAACAGTTGTTTCGCGTGAGGTCAAAAGTGAGGGGAAGCAACAGCAACGAAAGTAGCCAGGGTCCATCCAATGCTGAAGCGTTTCTGCGTTAGAGTGAGGGAGTGAGTGAGTGAATACTAATGTCCCACTGTTCAGCTACACGAAGCCTTTTGGAGACGGTCCGCGTCATTTTGAACCATGGTCAAGTGACGCGGACGACACCTGAGCTGGCACCCCCCTCTCCTAACTACCACACCAACGGGAGGACGTTTGAGCTCTCGACAGATTTTACGTGCATCGCTCCCTTACACGACGAGTCTTCAGTGTTACTGGGATCGAACTCATGACACGCTAGCCACAATCCGATGCCTAGACCACTTGGCTACCGCGACCGCTTCTACGTTAGAGACAGCTATGGATTGGTACGAACAACCATCAGAGTGCTGTCCTCCTCAACTACTGCTACTCAAGATAATCAGAGAACTTTCAGCGAAAAAACGAAGGTGTACAGCGAAAAATAAGTGCTTATTTTCCACAATAAATTAAAAACTGCGACATTTTGCAACTATTTTGCTTTTTTTCCAAGCACGTTTCCCACACGTGATGATTTTCAATATCCGTATAGTGTCCGGTTTTATATACTGCATGGATCGTTTTCGGTTATCCGAACGGTGTCTGAACCCAACTGATTCGGATAAACGATGTTCTACTTTATGTGTAAAAGAAGAAGTGATTTTGAATGAAAGTTCCTGAAAACGTTTTTGAAGGAATTCAGGAAAATAGTATCTGGCGCAGAATACGCAACATCGAACTGTACCGAATGTTCAAAGAACCAGATGTTCATTACATTAAAATATGCCTCTTCAATTGGGCTGAGCATGTTACTGTTTAAACACAACGGTAACATTCTAAAAGAAATTTTTTGGGGGCCAGACCACACACACATGAAACACTTGAAAAGGAAGATATGGAATTCGATGGATAGATGGTGTAGAGCAAGTGTTCTTAAACTTTCGAACGCCGAGGCTTCTCTTTTACGTATCAGCCTCACATCGCGGACCCCCACTCCTGGATTCCTAACACATAGCTCAAGGATTCCTCATTAATCCTAAGATTGAATGTGCTACTCACATGATGTACTTTTTTAACATTCCTTTCTTTTTTTTTTACCAGAAAAAAGTAAACATCTAATTAAAATATTACGAAGTACTAATTTAATACTTAATTAATATTCTTGAACGAAATAAATGTTCTATTAGAGTGTTTTCACTGGGGACAATTAAGTGCTACGAGGGCAACTCCGAAATTTTTGACATACACGCAAACGAGAAGTTACAAAAGAAAATTAACGATTTAATTTGAAAACACAAAGTATTTTAACACAGCAGAAAACTTTTTGCTGACTTACTTCAAGTTGTTTAGAGTAGAATAAATTTTAGAAGAGAAAATAGAGTTGACGCGAGAACATTATCGTGCTATGATTTTAAAGCTGGATTAAATCAATAGGAATACGTTCAATGGCTGCAGTTAGCATTGGGTGATTAATGTCCATGCCGTGCTACTGTATTCGGATGGTTTACAGAATTTTGCAGTGGTCGCCATTCTCTTCAGGATGAAGAACACACAAAATCCGCAGGAATCCTGGAGGATGTGCCTACCATACGAAAACTGTTAATGGAGGATAATCGCTGTACCTACCAAAGGATACAGAAGGAACTTAACATTGGATCCGAAGCAATACATAAAATTATTCATGAAGAATTACGTATAAAAAAAGTAATTTGGCGTTGGGTTCCCCATAATCTAACTGAGCCCCAAAAAGAGGAGCGTGTCAGAATCAGTAAGGAAACCCTTAAATTGCAAAGTGATGGTGGCCACCGCATCATTTCTAAAATTGTAAAGAGTGATGAAACGTACATGCCGTTTGTTGACATTCCAAGCCCTTAAAAAAACAAAATATGGGCGTTTGAAGAGGATCCCACGCCAGCAATGGTGACAAGACAACAAGCAAAGAAAAAAAGTTATGTATGCCGTTTCTTTAGAAGTACGAGATTGCTGAAAGCTATCAAGTTGGAAGGACAGCAAACTGGTATACCACTAAATGTCTCCCAGAAATTCTCGAAGAAGTGAATGTTAGGGGACTAATGCTTCACCATGACAATTCATCTTCTCATACAAACTTCATCCGGATTAACAGTTGAGTTCCTTAAACAAATGACAGTGATAGAAATCCACCTTATTCTCCGGATCTAGCTATGTGTCACTTTTGGTTATTTTTTAATGTAAAAAAAAACTTACATGGACGTCGTTTTCATTCAGAAGAGATTGACGTGGGTCAATTTCACTTAACACGAAAATATTTTCCTCCTGGGAATGAACAAAATATAGAAAACACCAGCCGGATTTCCTATTGTATTATGAGAAGAATTCACTTCAGTAGATGATGACGTGTGTACAGCCCCATTAGGGCAGACAAAGACATTTTGCAGTTGGTTCACATCTTAAAGAATATCACGGATGCAGATCCGGACGACGAAAACAGAATGAATATGGCAACTAACTCCTGTTCCCTCGTCATCCTAAACGAGGAACGTCATGAGAAGTATGAGCAGTTATTTAGATACACATTTTAATGATGAAATGAATAACAAAATAAAGGATATCGAACAATTTGATGCTAAAAAACAAACAGATTTTTCAAAAACTCAATAAAAGTATTTTTCTTTTAATTTAAAATTTTCTATTAAATTTCTTTAAGTTCCGATTAATGTTTTTGTTTCATTGATTTTTTATTAAATATAGGCATATGTACATTTCTATGTAAATAAAAAAAAACTCTAATAAACTTAATTTTGTTGATTCATGGTTTATTTGCAATATCCTCTAGCACGAAAAAATATTTCAGTCCCTTCAGTTTTGTGTTAAGTGATTTTCATTGTCTTTCAATAACTTAGTAAAGAAGAATTCTCGAATTTTATATTCCCGTTAACCTTCAAATCTGCGCTATCGTAAATATGACGCGACTCAAACAAGTCACGTATTTTACTCTCAAAAATATAATTGATGGGACACTCGCTTAATCCTGTAATTTTTTTCTCATTTCACAGAACATTTAAACTGCAAAACAGAGGCGCACCCATCAAAAGCCTTTCTAAAGAACGCAAATGAAATATGAAACTATTCCTCCGAATTTTGGAAAATTGCTCTTCTCTCTTTTGGCGTTTTCAGAGGTACTCAAAGAATTCCCTTTCACTCAAATATCGCCAGTAACCATGGGATTCTTCAGGTACAAACGCTGAGAGACAAGAAAAAATTCCGGTAGTTCTTTGAATTTAAAAGATGAGAACAAAATAGAATTGGATAGATTTTTAAGTCGTTTCTTGCCAATTGGTTCTATGATTCCAAAAGTTGTTTCTATTTTGATGCAAGTCTATAATGATTGCATCCTTGACTGTAAGAAACATTCCAGACATTTTTTTTTTACTCCTATTCTTTAAAAATTCAAATAAATATCTGCAAATAAATCTCTCTATATATCTATATATATATTGTGAAATCGCTTCACTCCAACACCGTTCAACCGATCACTATGAAAATGTACATATATAAGCATTTTTTGTGGAGAAGGTTTTTTTTTGCTATCCTCTTTGTTGCTTTGCTACGCTAAAGCAAAACAACTTCCGCACCGTTCAATCTATCGCCAAGTTGACAAAAATGCCAACTTGGCTCTATCGCCAACGTGGTGCTGTGTTTTCATTGAACTGCTATTATAATGTAAGGAACGGCGTTGCTTGCGAATATTATAATTTTAACATAAAATAAATACAACAGAAAGTAATATTAACGTATTACACCTCCAGATATAAATTATTTACACTATTTTAAGCATTCGTTACTCAAAATTTGTTACAATGTGTTCCTTTCGCCGAGCAGAGATGAGCTTAGGAAGGTGTTTTCAAAAATCGACCCACAAGAGAGTTACGGGGCGTTAAAAATAAAAAATAAAAATCATTTTTATCAGCTATTAGAAGTACAAACTTAAAATTTAACAAATAAGGTTCAGCTGAAATATGCAAAGAGTTTCTGTTTAATTTGCAATTCACGCAAGAGTAACCCGTTAAAAACTTGTTCATCCTTCCATCAGTATTGTTTAATTTTCCAATTCACCCGTGCGAAGAACGGGGATACCAGCTAGTAATTTATATAAATAAAACATACAATTAGGATGTGAGCATGAAATTAAGAACTGTTTACTGTAACATTAGTTTTACTTTTCGTTCAGAATATTTCGATAAATTCAACTAAATAGGCAAACTATATCTATTGAACACTATAACGTACATATTTTTAATTCTTCTATCAACTAAACCAGTTTTACACGTAATGCTTCGAACGCATTTGTCCGTTCTTCTTTCCTTTAATGTAATAAATAAGATTTAATGAGCTAAATTATTCTAATTGCAATCAGGCTGCCTTGACATGTGTATTTCCTACCTAAAACAACAACTTATGTATTGAATGTTAAGTGTCTCAATTCATAAGATTTCTGATGAAAATAAAGAGCAAACGATAGCAGTATTATTCCCCTTTCCATTTATTTATTGTTCCAATGGAGAAACTTTTTCACTGCGGTCACGTGATCCCCATCGAATTCGAATCTGACATTAGACTCGTAAAATTTAGATACCATTTCAAATTTGATAATTTGTTAAAAGATTCTTCAAAAAGTTTTTGAAAATTTAAAAGAATTCTTATATTCTTGATTCTTAAGTCTTTTGTTTCTCTACGAGTCTCGTTATTGTTCACAAATATGTACTTTTTAAAGTTTTGTTTTTATAAAAACGAAATGTTGGCAACCGCGAAAAGCATGAACTGGTTGGTTGGAAACACGTCAATGAGTGCAATTATAACGTGGCTATAACGTCACATGAATTTAGCCCATTTTCGACACGGAAAACGGTTTTCCCATGAATATAATCAGTTATTATGACACCAGATCCTTTTATCATTTGTAGATTTCACGTCTAAATTAAACTCTTTCCCTACATATAATTTCTTTATTTTCGAAAATCAAATTCACCAAATTCTCTCGTGTTACTTTAAAATAAATGATAAAAAAATTTTTATTGAAAAAGTCTTTGAAATTATGTCAAATATTAAATACTCTGCTGATTTTTCATCCATTTTATCGTTTGCATGTATTTATAGAAAATTCTAAATTGCGAAATACGTTCCATGTTTTTTCCTCATAAACTAAAAGTAAATATTTTGTATGCGTAAGTTCTATTTCCGAACGCAAATACATTATTTTAGAGATCCTTTAAACCACCACATTGCAAAAGAGAATTGCAGAAATTATTTTTTCGAATCATTTAGAAAGTTATATAGGCGAAATTATTTTTCAAAAAAGAAAAACAGCGCAACGGAATAAAAAAAAAAGAATTTATTAACACATAATTCTTATAATACAGTTAAAAGACAGCTGATTTATAATTTACATTATGAATTAAGAAAAAAAACTTTTTTAATGCAAGCCTCAGAATTACACCACCTTCAGTGAGCACGAAAATTGAACTGAGCTCTGAAGGAACTACTGTGTTGAAAGAGAAAATAAAACTGTTCAGGAATAATAAAGCACGATTTTAAGGTATGAATTACTTAGGAAAAGAATGTAGAACATAGACACGCCTTTACGTAAATTAGATAAGGGTCATTTTTAGCTGGTAGTTAATTACATTTCTCGGACGATTTAACACTAGTAGATAATTTGAATGAATGTTCTAATTCGACCGTTCATTTGAGCATTCAATGAATAATTCTTTTTCTTTCAAAACCCTTCTTTCTCTCAGCAATTCAATGTATCATCTCAAATTAATTTTTTTTACTAGATCGTTCAGACAAGAGGCCATGTTTGAAAGCAGCTGTTAAACAGCAGAACTTATTTTGTGCTTTTGTTTTTAATTGAGTAATTAATAGGCATCCATTTCTAAAACGCGTGTGTCAAGTGTTTATAAAATAAAAAGGTTTCATTCAATTCAACAGCTGTCGTTTGCGCATACAAAACTTTGTTTTGAATCCATTGTCATTTAATAGAACTTTGTTTTAATCCATTGTCATTTAATAGAATATATATATATTAGTTTTATAGAAATAGTTATAGAGAAATTAGTTTTTTAACTAATTTCAAAACGCGCGCAAATGAATTATCTACGCTAATAGAACAATCAAAAAATTGCTGCAGAAAATCATTCATGATCAACGGTTCCTTTTTTCCCGCTCATCTAATTACGGTAAAAAAATTCGATTCCATTGTAGAAATATGAAAAGTAGCACGTACAGAGCTACTTTGTAACCTTGGTCGTCATTCTGAATTTTCGTCATACCTCTATTCGAGGGTTCCCCCGGGAAAGGGATCGTTTAGTACCGGAAAACCCGATCGAATTTCGAATTTCATAGATCCTAATAATGGACAGTAAACCTTTACAGTAGTCCCATAAATCATTTTTGGCTTTTAGAAAGTCGTACCGTTCTTTGTCCTTATTCTAAAAAGGATTCGAATTCTGCTCGAAGTTTAGAATCAAAATATTTCTTATAGATTCTCTCTTATGGACTTGTCATTAATGTGATTAAGTGCAAGCGATTTATGAAAAATGTGTAAAATAAGCAATATATGATTGATTGGTTATTTATATACATCACACCTTTATATATTAGTGTTTTATGTATTAAGTGTAACGTATGTATTCAATTTATACGATTTAAATAAGCTAAATTGCTGACAAAAGTCATTGTAAGATTCATTTGAAAAAAATTGAAGTATTAAATTTTTAGTTATGTCAACGATAAATTGAAATTAAGTAGATTTCAACGGTATAGATACTAAAATAGGAATTATTTTCATTTAGATTTGAGCCGGCGATAATTTTCTTTTCTAAAGTCAACTGTTTCAAACAAACATGAGTTGCCAAACGCATTTAGTGAAATAAAAGTATGAATGCGATGTATTTGTGATTTTTAATAACATAAGAACGGCACAAACTATTATCTATTCTTGAAAAATTGTTAATTTCCTTTAAAAAAATTTGATGAAATAAACAGAAAAGCTGTGCAGTTTAGGAATAATGTTGATGGGTTTTACACAACACTAAAATAATTATCAAAGTAAGCTAAAAAATCTTTACTGATGATTAACAACTTGCGTAATAATTCATTCGCACATTTCCTTGAAATTAAGTCTTCTTAAAAAAAACCGAATGCTTAGGTCAAAGTTATTAAAACGATAAAAATGGAGTAAAATATTCCTGGAATTTTCCTTTTCACGCAAAAATATCATGTTAAAACTAAATTAATTCATAGGGTTTTGAAAGATTTTCCAAAATCTAATTGTGTTCTAGTTTTAAAAAATGTCTTATAGCTTTAAAGAAATGGATTGAAGCTATTACATTTTTATTAATTGAGGTTACATTAAATTAATCTGCAGATATAAAAATAATAATTCTAAAATTTTTTTATCATTTGTGAGAAATGAAATCAACACGTGAATATGTAAATACTCTCAATTGTTTTTCTTTTTCATTTTAATTATATTTTCTGAATTCCCTGAGCGTAATTCTAAAAGTTTTGTTCACACACAGATGGTTTTTATTTTTGAAAAAAATAAAACTTCTGTCATAATTTTTCACAAAAATAAAAATTATTCAGAAAAGTTCGTTTCATAATAATCGTTTGGTTCTCATTTTTCACGTTTTAATCATTCTTTTAACATTTTTGCTTCAGTTTTCATGAAATCTGAATTCTATAAAATTAACAGCAGTAACATACATTTTATTTTAAAATTATATAATACCTCTGCTGCATAACCTAAATAATTTATTTTAAATTAAGAAAAAATTTTCAAGATAAGCGAAACTCAATTCATTCTGCTCCCTCTGGATCATTAAATATCGATATCAGAATAATAGTCATCATAAGAAAACATAACAGGATGGTTATTACAATCATAAAATGTTTGTTTACCAACGAAATGCGAGATCTGAAATTTCGGTACGATAACAAAAATTCATTAATATTTCGAATATTACACTAATCTACAATTCCGCGCGAGCAATTTTCATTCTCTTTTCCGTAGGAAATAGCCATTATTTTTCTTTCGAAGAAATTATAGATATCTATTTTTAAAAGTTCTAAAAACCTCGAACAACATCCTAAGCACAGATCTCTATTCCAATTGTGTTTGTAAAGTTCAGACGTTATCAGTGCAAAATATCTATAACAATGACTAGGTTTTTAGAAGAGAGGGAAAAAAATGGTTCGGTTTTGCGGTCATTGTCATGATATATAATATCAATGTGAAATGTCAAGAGCGTTGAGGAAATGGAATAAAGAAAAAAAGGAGAAAACTCGATTTGCGATCGTTTATTCTAGATAAGGAAATCGAAATTAAGCTTATTCTCCATGGACATAAATGCGATTCAATTTATGGCAATTGTTATCGATATTGATAATTGCAACTATAACTGCCTTTTTTTTTTACTATTTTACGCAAAGTAAATAAATCTTGAGCATAAAATAGTCAATAAATAAACATTAAAATTATATGCGTTTGTGAATAGTGTATAAAATTATTTTTCTTATCCGCATTATGTTTTATTCATGTACAGTCGCCTCTTGGTAATTCAAACCTTCGATAATACGAAGTCTATGCTCAGTCCCTAAAAAAACTCTTGATATTTCGAACTAAATCAATAAGTTTGGGTACACTCAATATTTCGAAGTAAAATCTGTGTTTGTCCAAACTACACAACACACAATATTTCGAAGTTATCTTATAAAACTCTCGACCATTCGAACACTCACTATCATGTAGTCCTGTAGCAAACAGGTTGGAGCTTACAAGTTTTGCGTTGTATTGTCTCTGCGTGTCTCCATTGAAACGTAGCCCCTTTGATGACCCTTTGTCTGCTACTACTCCTTTGTGTTTTCCGGTTCCTCGGGTGAAAGGGCACTTTTATTGTTTTCCTTCTTCAAGTGGACAATAGAGCAACCGCACCTGTTGTCAGCCGTCCATATCTTTCGTTTAACATCTGGCTTTGCTACACATGTGTTCATAAAGGATGGTCCATTTTTGTGAAATGGGTAGGGTTGTGTATGCATGTATTGAATGTATTTTAATGCAAGAACTTCTCTATAATATTTTTACTGTGTATAATATGCACTTGCAGATAATGGGAGGCCAGACACAAAATGTGCGATTTATAGACTATACTGTGAACTTGTGTTTCTTTTCTTATTTTTCTTTCATTATTTTTTGTGTTGTCCTTTGTTTGTTTTTTGTCAATATTCTCTGCTTCTCATTTTGTTTGCAGTTGTCTTGTAATCCGCCATTGGAAATAAAAATTAAAAAAAATATGTACTTTTAAAAATACTTTCAAATAATTTTATACATATGTGCAATTGTTTCAGTTTCAAACATAAATGTGTTAAACAAAAAATTCTCTTCGTGTACTTTTTGAGAGTTTTTTCCTACCCTTCTTTAGAATTCAAAATCTTGGGAATTCGAACTTTCTCTCTAACTTCGAATTATCGAGATGCATTAGATCATTTATATTAATAAAATATATACTAATTAATTTGTTTTGATGCTTGTGACGTCACTTTACTTGTCGTTTGCAGCATGCGATATTCTTACGAAAGTAATTATGGAATTATTAAAACATTCATTTTCTCTCCTTTTTATATTAAATCAGTGAGAACGAATCAATGTATTTTAATGTTGCCAAGGCTGTAATCTTTAAAATTCCTGAATAAATTTAATAGAAATTTAAAAAATAAGCGAATAATTGAATGAGATGATGCGATTCATTATAATTCGTACTTATTCTAAATCAAGAACATTTTACGAAAAATATCACAAAAAAATATATTTTTCGATTTTTGCTTTTAAAATTAAAAAAAAAACACTTAATGTTTAAAAAAACAATCCTTGAGAATTTTTTTTAGAAAATTTTGAACAAAATTTAAACTAGTCATTTTTGAATACTTGCTTATTTTTGTAAACATGTTTTGATAACGAAATAAATGCTATTCGTTGTTCTTCATATCACTTCGTTTTGTTCCAAATTTTAATACTAAAACCTTTTCCCGATAACGACATGTTTAATTCAGGAAAAAAGGTTTATATCACACACACACACACATCCATCTTAAGAAACTTCAATTCATTTCAAAAGAGATACAAAAATCCCTAAGCCTACTTACAAAACCAAATCAGGATACAAATAGAACGATTCCCAATTCAGAATGGTAAGAAGCTTTAAACAAACACTAAAATTTCTCGAAATACTTCCGCTTCATACATAAGAATGAAAAAAAATATATTTTTATTTTTACTCTCCAACACACAACGTACAAAATGTTAAACACATCCTGTTCTTACGTAAAACGGGATCTGCTTTTACCACATATGACGCGAACACGACGGAGTCGTTTCATTCACATGAAGGTATTATGCAAAAGACGACACATAAAAATGGGACGAATCAGAAAGAAACAGAACGGACTAAACGAATGCAAAAGAATGTTTTGTCCATCAGGAACTTTTGACTGCTTCGAAAATTATTGTCAATAAACAAATACGATTGCAACTCTTTCATGAATAAAACAATAACGATATAACTTGCTTGAATGGTTTTTCAAGGTATAACGCACTTGATATATATATATATGGAATTTTTTTTCCTTTTCTCGTTAACATTTTATGAAGAAATTTCACATGAATTTTTGTCTGATAATACAAAAATACGAAGCATTCTCTTTTTCGTTACTACGCCGAATCACGCGGTTTGGTTAAGTCTCTGTTTATTGGTTAAAAAGACAAATCTATGAACGTGTGTACGTACTTACATCAAGATAAACAGGGCTATAAAATCGTGAAGTGGTTAGTCGCGGTTAGCGAAGCAAGACGCTCAGAACAATTGCTAATTTTAATGTTTTGTTTTTGAGGAATGTTATGAATATTGTAAAGGATAATTTGTGATCCGAGAAACGTCGAGGACCGCTGACAATGAACCTCGAAATTTAAGCCTCGATCAAGTTGTAACGGGCCTATTCGTGAGCCTCCTACTAATACTCTTGGGGAAAACTATTTCTTTAAATATTGTTCTATTGAAAACATTCTCCCGAAGAAGAAACGGTTTATATAAAGCAAGGCTTATATTTAAGCATTAACTTTTAGGTTCCATAGAGAGAGAGAGGTTAGGAGTTAGATGATAGAAGTTAATGATTATAGCGCAACGTAATGGAAAGCTAGTCGAGAAACGCTCGACGAGTAATTGCTTAATATTTACAGCTTTGTTAATTGACAATTAAGCCAGTAAGTTGAATTAGATTAATATTAACTAGAAATCGAATAGCTTAGAACGGAATTACGATTATTCAGAATGTATATTACCGAAACGTTCCGAAAGTAAATGATGCAATTCATAATTAAATATTAAATGTCTCGTCTACCTCGCTTTTGCTCCAATACTTAATGATATGTTCATTTCCTACCCTGGGTCATTTGCCCTGGGTAAGCCTCATGTTATGCAATGTGGAGCATGAGAAGTTTTGAAAATAAATTTTTTTTAAAAAATATATTAGGATTTTAAATAAATTTAGCCAAATTATATAATTTAAATATTTGATTCCAGTAAAATTGCTCTTAGTTCAACACTAATTTTTAAAATAAAACGAAATACAGCTTTAAATCATTTTTTGATTACATGAAGCAGTTATCAATCATGCAATTTCCTTAGAAGCGTCGATCAGAAAAAAATGAACTCTCTGAGCAATCCGTTCAAAAACAAACATTTTAAGCAATATGTTCAAAAGTGAAAATTTTAAAAACTTCTTATTAAAGAGAAAATTTTTTAAAAAATCCCTTCAAAAGTGAAAATTTTAAAAAAGCCCTTTAAAAGTGAAAATTCTAAGCAACCCGTTTAAAAACGACCTATCTGAGCATTCCAATTTAGAACCAATCCGTTTATCACATTTCTAAAAACGTTGAACATGGTTCTCTTAGTAGCCATGCCTCTTCGAAGATAAAAAAAGGGGGATAAATTAAGAGCTAATATATCACTACTCTTGTCCCATCTCAAACCAAGCATTCTTCACTCTCATTGAAATATCTGATTTATATCTCACTTGACTATAAAGGGCATGTTTAAGAATCACCTATCACTTGATTAGGGCGCCTTTTTACGAAGCCATCAAGGTTGTTCGAGACCGGATTTTGAACTTTCTCGATTCATTTCTGACGGTTTATAGGCTTCGGAATATTTGAATGCAGAAAATATATTTTTAGACACGAAACAGAATTCGTGTAATCACGAAATTTGAATTGTGTTTCAGTTTTGAGAAAAGGTTATTTTAAAACTTTTAAGTACGGGTGATTCATAAAGAAGTGTACAGCTTTAACGCCCAAAAATTCAAAAAACGATTTGAGATATTACATGTTACTTGTATCATAGTTGTATTACCCAGGTGGTGACCAGAGTAGAATAGTCCCAATGTAAGCTCATGTGTGTCGTAAAAGGCGATTAAAATGATCAGCAGTTCAACCTCTCGGGGTTCTGACAACTCTCAATTATGACAAGAGCAATATATTGTGATATTAGTAATGTTACCGCGTCCGGGGTAGCCGACGCGTTGTGTTCTGATGTCCGGGAACACTCCGAGAAGTATGCTAGGAGGACACTGAATATTCTTCAACTCAACATTAATGGAACGCAGAGGAAAATTGACGAACTACCCTGTCTCCTACATTAACAATGTCCATGTTGTTTATCTTCAGGAGATTAAACTCAATCACAATTTGAATCTCAAGATCAAGGGATGTACAGAATTGCGGAGAGACCGAACGATAAGCACTGGAGGAGGTCTGGCATTTCTGATCAAAACCCCAACAATCAAGTAGACAGAGGTTTTACCTTACACCTTTGCACGTTGCCGTACACGACAACAACAGAGTTGTCTGGGATTATTTAAAGTTTTTTTGCAGACAGTCACGGATGTTCTATGTGTGAACACTGAGTCATACGACGCACATTGGGATAGTAATCCATTTCCGCCCAAACATGCGTTAAGGGATCTGAATCAAGTCCAACAATAGTGGTTGTGATACGCAGTTTCAGTTCCACTTGATCAACAGGAAATGGAGGGATGAATACCTTGTCCTCTACGTACCCCCAGACAGATATCACAAAGTTAGTCAGGACTTCCAGCTGGCCATTGGGTAAGTGGTACGTTTAGTTCATGATTCGTGCAATTCATCGGTGAGGGGGAGATGTTTATCGAGGTAATCTCACACGTTTGCCTCATCCAATTGAAGAATGAAGTTGTCATTGCGGAACTGTGGCAAGAACCAAAGATCGTTAACATTTCCAAAAAAGTGACTCCCGTCATTGTTGGTTCAAACTTATTTCGGACCCTGGGTGAAGAAGATCTACGAGCCCCCTTGGCCCTGTCGGATCCAAGGAGGGACTCTGAAATCCGTTCGGGCTCCGGAAGCCTGGGTGCCCATGGATAAACCTGCACTGGCTCCCGTAACATTTTGCTAAATTCAAGAACACAAAAATCCTTTTTCACTGCAAACGCAGACATTTTGGATGGCTAGTCACATGTCACACTTATGCTATTTCCTAATTCATATCCGGCAGGGGTGAGACAAACTTTGAGAGTTTATCTACCTCACGGTTCGTTGCAGTGGGGCTGGTCTTAGATTTACGGCATCTGGAATCACCCTCTATTATGTCTAAAAGTATTTTTCGTCAGCTATTCATTTTCATATAGCTGATATATTCGTAGAAATAAAAAAATATAGTGTATTAAGAGTGATATTTCATTGGTTAAACAATTCAAGGTGTGTTCTTATAAAAATGTAGTTTTTCTCCAATTTCTGCAGAAGAAATTCAGATTTTCAAACATGGTTAAGGAATTGATTGAATGTGAGTTCTTTAATCTCGCATTTCAAAGCATCGCTGAGACGATTGGCAACAGACCTCGTAATTTTGAACCGCGGTTGAGTGATAAGGATGACACTTTCCAAACTTTTCACCCAGCATGTTAACGAAGCGAGAGCTTTGAGATTCAATACATTTAAGATGTGTCATCCAGTGACGTAGCGGAGACTATTTGTCCCCTCCCTGCAAAGTCAGGTTTCGGGCCTTAAGCCAGATCTTACAAATAATTCCAAAACCATAAGATCCGGCCTGTGCCAGCACCGCGATGCGGGGTTGAACGTTACGCCACTGGTATCATTCTCTGTATTATAGTGAATCTTCAGTAGCACCGGAACTCAAATCCATGACTGGACAGTTCCGGCTCCCTGTTCGCAACCATGACTACCTTCTTATAAACGGCAACAAATATATTTCAAAATATCCATTAATGTTTAGAGCTCTTGAGTTTCACAATAGAAACTTACACAGTGGCGTAACAGAGAATATACTGGCTCCTCCACCAAAGTGAGGTTTGGGGCCCCGTATTCTAAAAAGTATTGCAAAACCATAACATCACGTTACGCCACTGGATCTACAGCTCCCATATCAGCAACAGACCTCGTACTATCGACTCATAATGAAACTGTGGCACTCAATTGTTAAACTATCGATAATGGGATGATTTACAACTGCAATATACTTTTCTATTAAATTTCAAAGACCGTCTTCATTAGAATAAAGATTTCTAGAGTGGTTCCTCTTGTTTACCATGGCTCTTGACCCTCTAAAGAATTACTCCTACCCCACAACACATTTCTGCTCAGTAAACTTAATTAGAATCGGATTACGACAGAACCAAGACTTCTGCTCTCTCTCCAATAAATCCTTTCGGATAATCAACACACCCGATAACGTTACGTCACATTGAAACTTCAATCCAAGAAGTTCAATATTCATGAATCATGCTTCCGAAAGAGAACTCCCGGTCAGGTTTCCACCGAATTGACCCGCTCTGACCTTTTAGAGGCGTAGTCCCCGAATCGGCAACATTCTATTCAAAAACTGGAACAATTTGGTCAAACTTCGGCAAGTTCAAGAATAAAAGCCATGCGGTCGCCGGAGGTGGATAAGGTGGCTCAACGGTCACTGTGCTCTATTTCGTGAGGGCGCTTTTCATCGATTCTTTTGAAGTCTCGCTGGCCTTGAAACTGTTGTGTCACCGGGGACGCGCGCAGAGAGAATAACAAGCTGAAGAGCATAAATGATCTAAAACCAGTAAGGATCCAGTGTTGGGATTTGGAGAATTTGGTGTATTTCAAATAAATATTGAATGACATATTGAGAGTACGAATCAATGTGTGTTAGAACCGATAGCGATTAACAGCTACCCATTTAATAAATGTACAAATAAAAATATATTGTGCTTAGTTATAAATATGTTGCGTTTGAAATATCTTTTCCTCATCTGAGGGTATTGAATGATACAAAAAGATATATTCGAAGGTTAAGACTATGTTGGTTGTATTCCTCAGGATCACTTCCGTGACGTTGGCTCTCCTCATAGCGTTGATTGGTGGGAGAACTGATGCCATTTCTAACACTTAATAAACTTGAATGTTCATTAACTTAGTTTTTAAAAGCAATACGAGGTCTACTGGGGATACAGTCCTCGCAATTTTGAACTTCGGTCAAGTGATGCGGACGACCCCTGAACCGACATCTCACTCTACAAACATGAGAACTTTGAACCTCGATAGATTTAAAATATATCAGCTCTTCTCTGACAGTGGCATCAGGACTCGAACCTACGATGGGTCAGAAACACTATCGACAACGAGTGAGCGAAAGTGAAATACACGTGACCACATTCTGACTGTCACAGTGTACCGTATTCTATTCTATTATACTAAATCCTCAACAGGACGAATATTTTGGGAAGTGCAGGGAGGGATGTAACTACGAAACAGAACTACTGCCCACGATTTCGGGACTATGAATACTCTGTTACAGTGATCACTTAATACAATCTAATGTCACTAAATATCGGTTCTTTTGTAAAAGGAATATTTTTTTTCGAAATTGAAAATTTTCAATGAACTTTTAAGTGTATGCTTAAAAAAATGTAAACAGTAAAAAAATCATAAATCAAAACGCGTAAAAATATGTGTATAAATATTTTTTTGTCACAGAAAAATCCTAATAGCCTCTTTAGAATGGAGTCTAAAATTATTTTCCCTCACTCCTCCAAGAGAGTTTTTAAAATTTATAACTTTCAATTAGCATGGAGCATAGAGCTTTTTTTCCCTTGAGGTGGTTACATACATCAGATCAAAACTCTATAAACAAGTATTAGCATATAAAAATACATTAAGTAACTTATTTTAAATAATAATATTCGAAGATCATTCAAATTCTTTGAATAAAATGTTTCTTTGATTCCTTTCTGAACACGATGAATTTTCATGAAAAATAATTATTGTATATTACTCTTTTATACATTTCCTGTAACGAATATTAATTACGAACTTCAAAAAAGTCAAAAGACAAATAGTGTCAAGTTCAAGAATGAACTACCGAAATGATGTGGGAAAATAAACTATCTATAAAAAAAAGTTATCCGAAAGAAAACGACAGGTGTCTGCCTTTTGTACCTGCAAATTGAAGGTCAAGGTGACTCGATGGGCACTTTTCCCACAAGTCTTTTTGATTCCACACATTAAATTAAAAAAAATATTTAGTTTCATTGTAACGCATCCTTTCTTTATTTTCGAACGCTCCATAGGCAATACAAGGTGACTCAAGACTTAATTCAAGCATAGAAAGACCTCACATAATGAAAAATTAAATCTGTAATTTTCTCCCGGAAAGGCGCTTGTTTTTTGAATTGTGAAAAGAAAAAAAAATATTCTCTCTTCTTCTAACTTAACTGAAAGGGAGTGTAAAGAATTAAGAACCTAAACGAAATGTTCTTAGCGAATGAAACAAATGAGTGTGCAGTATCCATAGAAATTGATCAGTCCATATTACTCAACGAAGACACAATTTTGAATATAGTAATATTTAATATGACTGAACTTGCCGTCATGCGGCCTACATTCTACAAAACAAGTTACACACTAACAATATTTACATTTTAGATAGTGAGGTGCGCACAGCAGCGCCCTCGAGTGGCCAATATTTCGGCACAGGGAGTTCTGGAAACAGTTTCTATTGCCTGTTATTAAAATAATTCGAATAGATACGGCTGGAATACTTTGCATAGCTAACTTTTTCTTTAAAAATTATTATGAACGAACACGTTTCAAAAACTATTCAATAACAAAGTCGAATAGTAAAATACAAAAGCAACATGAAAAAAAAAAAAGATCCGAAATCTCTCGTTTCTTACGTAACAAGTTATGAAAACTCTACGCAAATTAAAACAGATTAAAACTCAACGTCCAATGACAATGCACAGATCCAGTGGCGTAACGGAGAATATTAGGGCCACCCCCTGCTACAAGGTTAGGTTTTGGGCCCCAAGCCGTATCTTACAAAGACTTTGTACTTGGCATCCATCAGACTTTGGGTTCCTAGAATCCTCCCCCCCCCTCCTCAATACGAGGGGTGACGGGGGTGTATGCTACGTCTCTGGAGGGGCTATATCATTTTAAACCACGGTCAAGTGACAAGGACGACACCTAAGCTGGTTCAAACCTCTCCAAACTTCCACATCCCGCCAGCGGGAGGACTTTGAGACTTAACAGATTTAATGTGGCAGCCCATCCGGTATAGTGGTCAGTGAAGCTGATTGCGGTGCCGTAGGGACTGGGTTCGAATCCCGGAGAAGGCATGGATGTTTGTGTTGTAATCCTTTCTTCTGTCTGTGTTGTATGCCCCGTGTTATACATTGCGTGGTGCACACGGGGTTTATAAATGTTAAAAAAACAGATTTAATGTGCATCAGCCTTCTACACGACGGGTTTTCAGTAGAAACAGGGCTCGAACTCATGATACGCCGGATATGAGCTCGGGACCCTCACCACCAGGCTACCGCGGCAGCCAAATTTAAGTACACCGCATTCAGCAAAAACAGGCCTAGGCCCTTTTGTATTCCCCACTAATCAACTTCTATGAGGCCGCGACCTTGAAAAAGGCGTTGTTGAGTAGTTGATTAAAGTCCTAGTACCACTGAAGACCCTTCACGATGCACTCAATGTGTCGAAGTTCAAAATCCTCCGGTTGCCCGAGCGCCAACCGGAAAATGGGCTACCAGCTAAGGTGTCATTCTCGTCACGATGTCGGTTGTCAAATGTCCTCTTGAAGCTTCAAAATGCGATTATAATTAAATACCTAAGCAAAGAAAAAAAATTTCAATTTAGTTTTTGGCAGTATAGCTATATTTTAATTCATTCGGGTGATAACTATGCCCAATTCTAACCACAAGCCACATCTGAAGTTTTAAATACATTAAATCGAAAATGTTTAGTTTAAAGACAAGAAAAATTTCGCACAATTTACTCGATTCGTATTACATAGTAAATCAAATCAAGATTGGGAATTGTAATAACTTCAGTCTTCAGTGAATTTTTTTTCCCAATTAAAACTCATTCTGATCGGGTTAGACAAATTTTATTGAATTATTTTAAAGCTTTTTCACAATTACATAACTTGGAGTGATTTATTATCATTTTGGAGGATATTTCACAAGCTATAATGAACGTATTTTTCTGATTATATTTTTGCTTAAACAAAAATAACCGAATATAAACTGCGCAGAATCGAGCCAAGAAAATTTCTTAAACAAGTGGTTATCTGGTTTGAGTAAAAGATTATGGTGGTGTTTCTCGAGAAGAATTCTAATAAGGTACAACAAAAACAGTAACTAAACCAGATGCAGGCTGCAAATAAGCTTTATTTTTATCCTCAAAGTAACAATTGAAAATCGCATCACGTTAACGATAAGAATGATTGAGTCCCCCGAGATGTGCAGGACTTTCGAAGCATGAACCAGGAATCTGGAATTTTAATGAAATATTTTTCAAGTTTAAATGTGCAACTCAATTTGATTTTTTATCTACGGATATTTGATTTAAGCAGCTAATATATTCAAGCAAATTACTATTTTTGTTTCGTTGAGCAGTTTTCAAGTAACGTGTGCATAATAAAGAATAATTGAGCTTATCAACTCTTATAGGACCATAAGGTTTCTAAGAGTAAATATTAGCATGGAACTGTTTATTTTGGCTTAGACGTAGAATAAATAAAAATTATAAGAAAAATATCTACCAATGAGTCATTTTTTTGGATCAGTGTTCCAATTGGAATTGGACCACTGCGTAGTTTCACATTAGGCATTTGGTTTCATTTTCGTTCAAACATTCTTCATTATTACACAACATTTTACTTATCGAATAACGCAAACACGCAGGAAAACACTGCAATACATTATTAAATGACACAAACTAAAATAAGCAATAAGTACAAAAATGCAGCCCCATGAATGTTTTATCATTGTCCCCAATGGATTTGACCATTTTCTCGTCAACATTCCGGTTGTAATGGATTTTCTTCGTGCCTACTTATCTTCAGGGGGAAATAAATTGTTCGATTTGAGAACCTCTTTCTGTAAAGGTACTGCGACTTCTCTGTAACACAGAACTACTATTTAAAGTTATGTGAATTTTCGGAAAGAAAGACAGCAGTTAGACGTGTTGACGTTTGTGTTTATTTTTGAATTGTTAGTGTATTGAGAGAAAGGATTCGAAATTTTGTGGATCGAGCTGAGTATCTGCATTAAATGATAAGTACCTTATCTCATCATTTTTTAGAATAGGAGACTCGTCACCCATTCACTATAACTAAAGTTGATAGTAATGAAAAGTCTGAGGAATCAAAAGTTGTTGATTTTTGAAGATCGCACCCTCCCACCAACGCCAGGTGAAGTTCACGACACCCTGTGCATAATTGCTTTCCGTAAACGTTCTGTTGTAGCATTCTGTATAAAAAGTACAGATAAGTTTATAATTAAATACGGTAATCGCCCATTTTGAAATGAGGGAAATTCTCTCACTTAGTCATGAAAGAGTTAAGCTAAAGATTACACCGAGGTATAAGTTACAGTTATGAAAGAATTTATAGATAAAAACAAGGCATTATCAGAAAACAACTCATACGCTACATTTTAACGAGCCCTCGAATATTTACAACAAATGATAAATCACATAATATGTAATCAATTAAAAAAAGGAAAGCATTCGAATAAATAAGTTTGTGTTCTTGAATTGTTTCTCTTTAAAACTTACTATTCGTCCTCATGAAAATTCTCAGCTACGATAAGGTTATTCTCTTCTGCAGAACTCTCAGGTTTTTACATGAAACTGTAATAGAAATGAATGGCTTTTTCCCTCATAAAATTGCGTGAAAAACAATTTACCTCAATACAAATTTAAAACCAATCATTTTTCCTTGTAAGCGATGTTGATCAAAATCCAAGACTTTGAGTTTAAATTTTGCTACACCTAATACATTCCGCTTCCCCCTTACTTTCCTCTACATTCACCCCCCCCCCCATAGTGACAAATCGATCGCGCATCAGTACGGATATTCACGATAGGTTTTAAATGAAGTGAAAGAGTGCTTTATTAGCTTAGTGCTATAAAGCAGTACAAGAGCCATCGGCAAGGTATCTTGTAATTTTTAACCCTGGTCAAGTGACGAGGATGGTATCCGAGCTCAATACCCTCTCCAAACTATTACACCACACCACCTAGAGGAATTTGAAGTAAGACAGTGAGAGAATGAGTTAATATTAACGTCACACTATTTTCAGCTACACGGGAACATTTAGTGACAGACCTCATAATTTTGAACCATTGTCAAATAACGAGAACGACACCTGAGTTGGCACTTCCCTCTTCTAACTTCCACACCCCACTAACGGGATGACGTTTAAGCCTTGACATATTTAGCGTGTATCAGTCCCCTACATAGCGGGGCTTCGGTGGCACTAGGGCTCGAACTCAAGACACGCCTTCCATGAGCTCGTGACTATAAGCACTAGGTTACTGCAACCAGGGTTTTTTAAGCAATCAGGACTCCAACTTGCTGTTCAACTGAAGTATCTGCCACCACGAGCTATTTGGTTACCGCAGCCATTTTGTAGATCAGCGTCTTTTTCAATTCCTACTATAAGCTCACTCTCTTTCTCTCTCAAATAATTTGTTTTAAACTTGTTGTGGAGGACACTCGATGTTAATACAGTTTTTTCAAATATTAATTCATTAATTACCGGTTAATTAATTAAATAAATTAATTTAATTAAATTAATTACCGGTTTTTGATGACAACTTAGATTTGTCTCCATTGTTGTAACAATTTAACTGCTAAAACAACGACAAAAGTTGGCTTCGAAAAACAGTTTTTCAACCAAACTTTCTAAACAGGGTGTGCATTGTTACAACAATGCAGACAAGTCATGCTCATTTTTAATTCTTATAATACTAGTTCATTCGCTCTCTCTGTATATGTATATATCCTGCAACTTTTCAATCGTTAATGAAATACTTTCTATTCATCCATTCGAAGTAGGAATTGACTTTAAAATATTTTATATTACTTGTTATATAACAACCCATAAAGCAACAATACACTAAAACCTTAATTATGACTAAGCGACACATTTAACGAACTATATTTCAAATTTTGTCACTACGAAAACCGAACCACATCGGCACGATAGAAAAACAACTCTTCCCGGTCGGGAAATATTTCCTCGAACGGACTTGTATCGTTCTTTTCTCTGCCAATTTGTTCGTTAACACATGGATAGACTCATTACAGCGAGAGATCTGATATACAAAACTTCCTCTTAAAAAGGGTATTAACTTCCAAAGCAAACATATATTTAACTCCTTAAAAAAATCAGAAATCACACGCACGAGCTGGCATTTCTTACCTCGCAGGCGATTGCGTGATTTTGAAAGGAACTCTTTTAATGTATCTTTAAATTCTTCCTGCTCTTTTCAGATTGGGTGGTGTCTGTGGAGAATGTATCCTACAAATAAAATCCGACAAAATCGAAAGTACCTTTCGTGCAAACTGAATGAGATTTTGTATTTTTAATGGCTTATCATAACACAGAAATATTGAGTGAAACAAATAAATTAAATAACCTAAATGTCAACACCTCTTAATGCATGTAATCATACATGCACTCATTGTTAACATGTTAAAAGTGGCAACGTTCCAATTATAAGAGCGCTGTGTATTGATTGATATCTTACAAACTTCGCATTTTCGGAAGCAACTCTGCTTATCGCGTGGAACACTCTCCAACACTGGACCTATTCATTTTGAACCAAGGTTAAAAACGAGGATGACACTTAAGCGAGCATTAAGGTCTACATCAGGAGTCTTCAAACTATTTTTCACGGAACCCCGGAGCTTCGTGAGGCATACCAAGGGGTTTTAACGAATTAAGAAGTCTCAGGGGTGTTAACTTTCTATAGAGGGCTGAAAATATAAACAATATTCAAACATGTATAACTCTTTGAAAATAAAATTAAATAATTCGAATCTCTTACACAATATTTATAAAGGAATGATGCTTAAGAAAAGCGCAAAATGTTCAAAATATAATCATCGTTTTAAAAATTATAAGCGTATGAAAATAAGAAATATTTCTATAAGAAATATTAAGTTTTACGTTGCGCATGCTATTTTCTAAAATAGTAGCTTTAATGGCCAGCAATAAGTTAATTTATAAAGTTAAATGTATCCTTATAACACTGCAGTGTTTTTAAATAAATAAAATAATAAATTATATTTTTTTAAAAATAAAAAATTACATTTTCAAAATTTTTAAGAAAAATTTCAGTATTTCTCAAATATTTTGAAATAGAAAAGACATATTACTCTTAAATTAGTGGGGTTTAAAGAATTTGATACGTTTTATATAGTTCTATAAATTTTTATTCATCAAAGGCTACAATTTTAGAAAATAGCGTGTGCAACGCAAAAATTATTTAGTATATATTACAAAATTACTTCTTAATTGCATATGATTTTATAATTTTTAAAATTATGATTAAATTTCAAAGATTTCGTACTTTTTTGAAACCATAATCCTTTGTAAGTAATGTGTAAGAGATTCGATTTATTTAATTTAAATTTGAAAAAAGTTACCCGTTTGAAAATTACTTATATTTTCACCCCTCGAGACAAAAGGAACACCCATGAGACCCCCTTAAAATAAAAGTTCTAATAGAAAACTAAAAATATGTATGTAAATTAATTCACATTCTCTATGAAGTTTGTATGACTACAAGTATCTAAAACCACGTTTCCCAACGCAATTCCCACATCTCACGGGGACTTAAAAAATACATTTGGCTCCGGGCACTTTATTCTTTTGGATAAAGCTTTATCTTTTGGTTGCAGAAATCCTTTGGATTTCCTGCAACTTTTGTTGCAATAAAAGAATATCAAAACCATTTTTTTTTCTTTATATGTACCACCTAGACTGTATATTCTGTTCATGATCCTGGGTTCCGCAAATTCATTTCATGCTCACTAGTGAAATAAGTGGAATGAAATGGAATTAGCTGGATTTAAA